>CM076609.1:73237582-73396474 GCA_038502775.1 Hippodamia convergens | reverse complement strand
AGTTTGAGACTTAATGTCTTCTGAATATCTGGAAAATACCGCGTCAATAGTGGTCCCATATTTTGTTGTAGATTCTTGTGGATCATTATTCATTTTAAATTCAATTTTTTCCGAAAAGAAAAGTTGTCAACGCTCTGATTTTTCATCAGTGAAGTTAATGTTGAAGTCGCAGCCAAGATACGTGGAAATATATAATATATTTTCAACCCTTCTTCAGTGTACTCCAGTAAAGTGAGATGAATAAAATGCTTCACCTGCCAATTTTGCTTCGGAGAAATGTAAATTGCTACCATGACTATGTGTAGGCCATTTCTAAGTTTGCATAAGCATGCACAAATATCTCCAACATTAACGTCGCTAACGTTCAATTTCAATATTTCAGAGTCATAATATTAGTAACAATATTCCTATTTTGGTAAATAGCTGCCTCAACTTTTGGAACAGTATCTCGTTTGAATTGAACAATACAATTGAAATTAGGTATTTCAATCGGATTATCACGCGTCATGCATGTTTCGGTGAGAAGTAATACATTGGTTTGTCTCGTAACTGAATCTTGTAAATCGTATTTGTGACTATGTGAACTTTGGCAATTGAAAGTCATTATTGAAATGCCATTTCAATTACTAATGAAATCTGAGACACTTTGAGCTATCTTCTGAACACTATTTAAAGACAGTCTTTTGATTCTTGCAACAAAGATGCAGTCAATGCAGCTTGACTTCGATTATGATGAAAATTAAAGGCAGAGTTATCATTTTTTGTCGGAATATACAATTTTTCAATATTAGTCACCCAAGAAAGTGCCACATAGACGAGTTCCTGAGAATGTGATTTACTATACTCATATACTATTTCGTCAAAATACCACCTTGCGATTATGGTCAGTTAGAGCAAGAGCTGAAGTTAATGGAAAATGTTGCGTTTGGTTATACATTTTCTATCCGATGTTAATGAAATATTTGCCGTTCGTTATTCAATGGGAACAGCGAGATTGCCGACTCCATTTTGCACTGCTAGATTGGCTGCACGCATCCGTCTAGTCGCAAGCACCCAAACACCGTGCGAACTGAACCGATGATACACGGCTGTGTTAGGTTTTTTCGTTACGGAATTTCTACATTCGGTCGCCGCGCTCAAAGCCTGGGATAAATGCTATGCAATAGCTTAAAAAATTGTGACGTTTGTCTTCTCTGCATGGTCTCAGTGAACTTAATGAGTGCTTCACTTGGGAGAGCTTTTGAGATACCAACCCACCTGATTTGCTCTAGCTGCCAGATGTAGTGGTGTTTCTCACGTACTGTTGGTATGTCTGGACTAGCATCGTGCTGTAGTAAGTATATCACTATATTCATGCATCCCATGAAACTGGCCACGTGTAAAGGGGTGAGTCCACTTTCAGTTGTCGCACTTATGCCTATGAAATATTTAAAAGTTTGAAATATTTGCAAAATCAATATAATAAACTGCTCCACATGAGTTAGTGATAACGACTTGAATTGCAAAAAAAAATAGTTTAAATGAGATTTTGTGTTGAGATTCATATTAATTTGCTTTAATTGAAGATGGAGGAAATATAATTAATTTTAGCCTGAAGGGGACTGCAGCGTATACAGGTGGTTAAGAAAAATCGAGTAAAATAACGAAATTTCATTCCCAGAGGATTGAAACATTTTGAGACTATTAAAAAAATGTATGGCCTCCACGGGATCAATAACAGCTTGACATATTATTTGCATACTACACACGCGGTTGTTGAACATTTCTTGAGCATTTGGTTCCATAAACGGGGCAGGAGCTCTCTCAGATCTTTTAAGAATTCTGGGGTAGGTTAATGATTATCCAATCTTCTTTGGAGCATATCCCTCGCATGTTCTATGCAATTCAAATCTGGTGAGTGCGGAGGTATTGGTAAATGTGGAATCCCAAGCTCCTCGCGTGCATTCTCAACTATGGCTGCACGGTACGGTCTAGCCTTATCGTCTAGAAATTGAAAGGTTTCACCAATAGCAGCGTAAAAATTTAGCAAAACATTGTCAATGACATGCTCCCTATAGTATAAGGCGGTCATATTCCCAGGACAAATGTGTAGATCTGTGCGCCCGTTGAAACATATCCCGGCCTATACCATACTACTACCCCCTCGGAATGGATGGACTTATTGGACATAGTGACGATTATGAGGTATGCGTCGGATTGGTCATACCCTTATTCTTCGAGAATCTGAAAATCTTCCATATATGATTCATCCGTGAAAAGGACACTACGCCATTGATCGTTCCAATTGATATGTTGTCTTGCCCATTCCAGTCTTTGACGCTTATGGTCACTTGTTAATGAACTCTCCGTAATGGACGTCTAGAACCTAGATTCACCTCTCTCAAACGATGTCTGATGGTTTCGATGGAAATTTGGACCCTATCTGCATTTTGAAGAGTATTCGTAGCATTACACGTAGATGTAGGCTTTCTTCTTGCCGAAACGGTAATGAAACTATCCTGAACAGGTGTTTCTTCGTCGCCCACCAGGTCTTGGTCTTTTCAACACGCAACCTGTCTCCTGAACCTATTCCCAAGTCGAGATATCACACTTTGGTTGACTTTGAGCCTTCCGCTACAACAACCTGAGTTAGGCCACCCTGTAGCATTCTGAAAGTCCTATTAGCCTCAGCGTTTGTTAATTTACTTCTCGGCATTTTCAGGAAACTCGTTTCAAATCGAAGTCGTTGATAAACTGACTCCATTTCGAAATAATTACATTCATGAAGCATATGCAAAGAACCAAACTTCAGAAAAAAGACGACCAGATTGACGAAATGTCTCATACTAGTTTTTATTGGATCGATTCAAATTGTTATTGAGTTTTGAATTATTTTACAGCGATTTTCTCGAAGATTACATGCTTTTCAAAATGATTTGATACGATATCCCTTACTCTTGTGGAGCAGTTTTTAATGATATAATACATATATGTTTTGATTTTTGGATAGTTTTGAAAACTCAGAATATATTTTTTCCTTTCTTCTTCTTTTTTATTTTTATAAGTTTGATGTTACTCACTCGCCCCATGTTTCAGAAGCAGTTCCACCATCTTTATCCTATTCTTTTTACAAGCGATGTGAAGGGGGGTGAATCCGTTCAATGCTCTAGCGTTTGGATCTGCTCCTCTTTCCAATAACAACTTGGCAACCCTGACATGACCACAGTGAGCAGCCACATGAAGAGCAGTGAGGTAATCCACCGTTACTTCATCCACTGGAGCACCGTGGTAAAGAAGAATTCTTGCAGCGTCTACGTGTTCTCCCTGAGCTGCCATATGAAGTGGTGCCAGACCGTTCTGAAAATAAGTTGTGATCAGAATTGATGATTTGTGTACCGAGTTTGATTTTGAGAAGTTCCATGGTATATTCTATGTAGTCTATTACCAAATGTGTTGACATCATAGCATAAACCAAGAAAATTCATATACCTATGATCAAATATTATAGAGTATAAAGATGGGAAACGCAGCGACTACAGTGATGTTAGCGACATCTGTAGTTTCGAAAGTAAACGGGTTATAGTTAAGATATTTAATTAGGGTCCATTTGGCAAAGATTATATAGAGATTTTAAGTAGGTTGTAGTCAATTTTGAAAGAAATACTTGAAGAAATATTTTTGCTGAATGACGATTGTATTTTCTCGTATACGCGTATTTTCCACTGAAATAACTCGAAATGTACAAGAATAACACCTAGCTCATTCTATAATCTTTGTTTATGTTTTTTCTGTTAAAAATTTTGTGTTGAAAACTGGCCGCCATTTAAAATGCATGGTGATTATTGCAGAAAAAATAGAAAGAATAATCTTGAATGTGCATTCTTTTCATTACCAAAGAGAATGGAAATGCAAATTTTGAAACTCGTATCATGTAACTGTCCTGTTCATTGCTTTTTATTTTCAGTGCTGTTAAATAGAAAGAGTTTTCGGGGCAAAAATATATTTTTCTGGATATCGCATGAACAACTTTTGCTGGGCTAACCTACAGGTTTTGTTGTACTTGAAATATTCTCAATTTCCTAATTATTGTATTGTAGTTGATCTTACACAATCATTTCAAATAAAACTATAAAGAATCCAGAAACGTATTTCATTTGATTCGAAACCATTTGTAGATGGAAACTATCATCCTGATCAAAAAGCGGAGCCCTGCTTTTGTTTTGTCGATCAGGATATTTCTTTAAAATCTCGACAAAGAATACTCAATTCAATGGAAATTTATGAGAAGTATAATTCGAATTTCGCGCCTATTGAAATAGTTTTCTGTACTGAATAATGTTTTCAGCGCTCTCTAGGTGTCAAAAGTGAGAAACTAGCCGAAAATCGTAGTCGGATTTCAGTATCAAAGATATAATGGCGTTTCCTATCTTTCTAACTCTATAATCTTTGCATATGATGTTCATTCTGTCAAAGTTGAATTTGTTATGTTCACAACATAACAATAGATAAATACTAATATAGATGGGAAAGTCCGTAGAAATTTGGAACCGTGTTTACAGTGACATCTATCGGCCTGGAAGGAAGTACAAATCGTTTCGGATATCATTAAATACTCGAAAATTGGCATTTAATAGATCAAGATTGGTTGCGCAATAGATCTATTGTGAAACCAATCCAGATCTATCAAATTTCCTGCGATTCATTGAGATTGGAAATGATTCGTACTTCCTTCCAGTCCGATAGATGTCGCTGTAAACACACTTTCATATTTTGAGAGAGTTTCTAATATATGGAAAAGCAATCAACTCTCCGTCACAACCATTTTCGAATTGCTTGAGAGTGTTTAGATCCTACATTATCATTTATATCATATGATGATGGAGTCTTGATCTTGTCCTTCAAATGTGCTTGGTTGGAAAAAAACAGTTTTCTGCTATTTTTCTCTAGTGTCATCTATTAACTATTGTCAAATACCGATATTAATTAATTCCAGGTTGAAAGATGGCGCCAAAATACGGTTCCGCCATTACTAGGCCAGTTTCATATCTGTATAAGTATATAGTATTAATCTATGAACATAACCTTTCAAACTTGAAAAATTTGAAATATTCTCAAATTAATGACAAAGTGGCAGAAATGATGATATAAAAATGATTCAATGTTGTTATGCTTTGAGTATTTTTATCATACATATACATCAAACTCTTGATACAGTTGACTCTTAATGAATTGAATCTCCCAATAATTCGAAGTTCATTGCAGGTTTCTCCAATAACACTCGATAAGTTGCATACTTCTATCCCACCTCGATGCAAACTGAAGAAGTCAGCAGATAGTGGGAGACATTTTGAAATGAATGACCCTTCGGTGCAGTGAACTTTCGAGTGAATGATCTTTCGCTCGAACGACCTTTTAATCGAGTTTTTCATGAACGCCTGATGAAAAAATGTGGCATAGTGTTCGGTACACCGTATAAATTAAAAAAAATATGTATAAACTCACCTTGGTTTTTGAATGCATCGGTGCACCGTTCTCCAGCAGCATGTCTACGACTTGATCATGCCCAGATCTAGCAGCGCAGTGGAGGGGGGGTAAGACCATCACGTGTTTTCGCCTGGATGTCCGCTCCTTTGGCCACAAGAAGTGAGACCATGTTGATTTTTCCCCATTTGCTGGCCACGTGAAGAGGTGTTATGTTATGTTTGGCAGTGAAATTGACGTCAGCTCCTTTGTCGTACAGCAAGGAGGCGACCTTATCGTTTCCGTAGTGGGCGGCAATGTGAAGAGGTGTAAAGCCACTCTTGGAAGTAACATCGGGGTTATGTTCGTTCTGGAATAACAAGAATGTTTGAGTCGAAGGCAATCCAAGGAGGGAATGATGAGGACGAAATCTGTTAGTGATCACGAGTGCCTATACAAATGCCAAAAAGGCACTGACAAAACCGGAAAAAAAATGCAAAATGTAATAGGTGTAGAGGGTGATTCACTTATCTTGGTAACCCAATTTTCTCGAAAACGTCTGAATATTTTTTCTCTGCTTCCGCCGTTTTGCAATAGCTGGCTGGTAGTTGAAATAAATAGATCTAAGATGATTTACGATCTTTATTAACAAAAACTAAACCTTCGAATGAAAAACAAAAATCAAGAAATTGTATTTACAATATTCCCTGTATTTGTAGAAAATCTTATACAGGAGAAACATCAAGACCAATAGAAATCAGAAAACGTGAACATAAGAATAACATGAAAAATAGAGATATTGGAAGATCGCAGATAGCAGATCATGTGTGTTCCAATACCGGCAATCACATGATGGATTGGAATGGCACAAAAATTCTAATGACGAAAGCTGATGCTTATAAAAGGGAAATCAAGGAGTCAGCTTGTATTTTGTTGGATGAGGCTAATAATCTCGCCAATTGTTCAGTAGGAATAGATCGAATTTGGATGGATTTATTGAAAAAAGAACTGGTTTCAGGGAATTTTGAAATAAAATAACGATATCAACATCTAGTAGTCAATATTGATCTATGTTCATCATATATTGATTGACAAATGTCAATCAAAAAATCAGAATATTGTCACGATTCTACAAAGTTGAATGAAAACTAGTAATTGTCTGATGAAATAGTCTGATTTGGACTACGCTTCACAGTTCAAAGTTTTTTTTTTTGTTCATTGTTAGGCAACAATTTCTTCTTGTAAAGTTTTGGCCCCTGACAAATTAGTGCTCAAATTTTTACGCAGGGGCCTTTCCTCTATTATTTTAAACATTTTTCTTATTGTTTCTTGTTTCAGACACTGGGGGAGAAACCCAAATTAAGTTTTCAGAAAAATGGGATAAAGTAAGAAACCAAGGAAATATCTTCAGAGTGACAATATTAATGAAATTTTGCAGGTTTGTTCAAAGGGGCGAAATGCATCTGATGAAATATTTTTTCATAATATGCTTCTGATTGAACCTTCGAGTATTAAATGTTTATGACACAATATTTTAAATTTTCAAATTTCTCTAAGTACGATTCTATCCGTGATCATCAAAATCTTTTATCGTTCAAAAAAGATGAAAAAAAATTTATTATGATCAATTCAAGTTTGTTCATCAATAATACGAAATCATTTGGAGTATTGAATGTTAACGACACAATATTTTTCAACTTTCAAATTTCTCCTAGTACGATTCTATCCGTGATCATCAAAATCTTGGATAGTTCAAACAAGGTGAAAAGTATTTATTATTATCAATTCAGGTTTGTTCATCGATAATACGACGTCATTTCGAGTATTAAATGTTCATGACACAATATACAGGGTTGGGATAAAGTATTGAACCAAGTAAATATCTTTTAAAAGAAAAGAACGATAATTATGAAAATTTGCAGGTAAGTGCAATGGAACAAAACGCATCTGATGTACATTTTTTTGATAATAATATACTTCCGGTTTAACCGGAAATGCTATCAACTTCTTCAATTTAAATGGGACACCCTATACATTTCTACAGATTTTGAAAGAGCTTGTTATTTTGAATTCATACATACTGAGTTTAGTGTAAAAAAATTTGGGAAAACGAAGAATAACTCACTGTTAGTAGTACAATAGATGTACATTTCATTATTTTAGAATAATGAGAAACAAAATTACTTCAAATGTTCAAATGCTCGCCGTTTACTTGCTGACAATATGCCATCCTATTAACAAATTCTTGAGTCACTCTTTCCAAGACTTTTCCACGTATTAGTTCACATTCATCAATAATTCTTTGTCTCAATTCCTGTAAGTTTGTTGGTCGTCTAACGTAAACACGTGATTTAAGATAACCCCAAAGAAAAAAATCTAACGGGCTAAGATCCGGAGAACGAGCAGGCCACTCTATGAATCCTCTACGTCCAATCCATCGATTTGGAAAATTCGCATCCAGAAAATCCCTAACCGTCTATCATAGTGGGGAGGTGTTCCATCTTGTTGAAACCAAATATTTTGTGGTAATTGCCCATTCTGTTGAAGTGCAGGAATAATTTCGTTATTTAGTAGATCCAAATACTAGTCACCATTCAAGTTTCCGTCGATAAAAAATGGGCCTATAAGCTTATTTTCGACAATTCCCATCCAAACATTTAACTTCTGTGGATGCTGGGTATGTGCTTCATGAATCCAATGAGGATTCTCATTTGACCAATACCTTGAGTTGTAGCGATTAACTGTTCCATTTAAACAAAAAGTTGCCTCATCGGAAGAAACTATGCTAGAAGCAAAATTTTCGTCGACATTACAGATGTCCATTAGCCGTTCGCAAAATTCCAGCCGTCGGTTCAAAATCATCGTATGACAATTCTTGAACCAACTGTATCTTATACGGATGATACTTTTCACTTTTTAATATATTTCCTACAGAATGACTGATACCATGGTTTAGTGCCAAATTTGTGGTGGAAGTTTGAGGTTTTACTTCTAAATCGATCGCAATATTTTGTTTAACAGTTTCGTTCGTTGCAGTCCGCGGTCTTCCAGGTTTTAGCAAATTTTTTACCATCCCAGTAGTATTAAAACGTTGTAATGTTTTAGTTACTGTTGAGCGTGATATAGGATTTCTCTCCGGATGCAAATTATAAAAAATATGACACACTTCTCCATGAGTTCTAACACGATCACCATAACCGATCATCATTAAAATTTCAATTCGCTCGTTTTTACAAATTTTTTTACACTAAACTCAGTATGTATGAATTCAAAATAACAAGCTCTTTCAAAATCTGTAAAAATATATAGGGTGTCCCATTTAAATTAAAGAAGTTGATGGCATTTCCCGTCAAACCGGAAGTATATTATTATCAGAAAAAATATACATAAGATGCGTTTTGTTCCATTGCACTTACCTGCAAATTTTCATAAATATCGTTTTTTTAGTTTAAAAGATATTTACTTGGTTCCATACTTTATCCCAACCCTGTATACGATTGCGATGCGACACCCTGTATAGGTATGTATCTTTTGCACGAGATCCGAAAACTTTTTCGACAGTTTGAAAAAATGCTTTCTCATTTTGGCAACATTTTACATGAAAACGTTATTATGATATTCCAATCGGCTTTTCCATAATATAAAGAATTTCCAATTGCAACCGATTCTGTTGAATAAGTTGAATTACAGTGAAGAGCATGCAATCCTTTCCAGGAAATGGTCAACAAAAATGTATTGTCGACCGAACAAACAGTTATAAAACTCCCATAAAATCCAACCGCAACCGCTCATTGGACTAAGATGCTGTTTCTACGGTAAAAAAGCGATGTTTATTCTTCTTCATTCAAGCGCACGAAATTATACCGCACAAAGGTTCCGCTCCGATATCGATTTTTGCTACGTGAATTCCGTGTGGCGAAGACTAATGACACAGTTTGGCTTTCTTACTTTCAGGTTACACTCATTAACCTCCACTGCATTTTGAATGGAGAAAAATTGATCGGAATGCGGCTGCAATCCAACGATTCGAGATGTTTTCTGACTCGAATGAAATGTCAATCAACTCCATTATTCCTATAGATACGATATGTTCATGCTTGGAATGTATTCAGTGTTTTTTAATAGAGTGAAACGGGCTACTTGATACACTTTCCCAAATTTGAGCTGTAACAAAGCTACATTAATCGAAAATTATTTTAGTTTATTTCGTGTTAAGGGCTTTCAGATTGGATATGCCAAAAAATTCTAGCCTTTCCCATATTGACAAAAAAATATTGACATTTTTTCAATAGCCCCAGATAGATGTGAACCAAATTTGTCGAACATACTCATGATGAAAATGTGAAAAGTCATTTAAATTCAAACAGGTCCTTCTAGTCAGTTTCTTTGTCAGTTACTATAAGAGCCGGTTTAGCATCTATCGGTAAACTGTCTAGTGGCATTACTGAAAGGAACGTCGTTGTTAAACGTATATTCACCTCTCTGTAGATCGAAGTCGTCTGTAAATTTTGGTTACAGAGCACTCCGATCTGTCAGTAAAAATCTACTAGAGGGATCCTTACCTCATAGTTTTGTTTGTATATTTTTTTGCACGATAGAACGAATTTTGTTAGTTACGGCGTTTGTTGCTAGATCGGTAGATCATTTTTACTGGTTGCTAAAGTAAACAGAACGGTAAGTGAAAATGACTGAATATTCTTCGAAATGATGAAATAACACAATTTGAATTCAGTTCATTTAATATTGAAAGTGAAAGTACAATTCTTACAATTGCTGATGGAAATACCAGTGGATTGAGTAGAAGCCGAATTCACAGAAACTTCTGCTGAATTCAACATTTAATGTTGCAACTCGCTACGTTCCGTAGTATGCAAAATGTTTTCAGCAAAGTCTAGTTTATTTTCCAGGGAATCCTCAACGTAACTTCAGCCATAGTCGAAGACTGCCATCCACCGTGTCGTTTTAGTCCTAATACATCTACTCCCTTATTAGCTAAAAATGTGGCCGAAGTGCGTCTAAAAGGGTGGCCAGTATAGGCATTTGGATTTTCTAAATTCAAAAAGGTTGCAATTTTTAACGGCCTACTTCCAATGGTCTTTTTGCCTATTACTTGATTACTGCATTTTCCGTTTTTGATATCTCAAAAATAAATGCTCGCTCATCGCATTTTGTGGACGCAGACGGAAATATTTTCTATATATTTCCAGGTAATTGATATTATCTCGATCGATGACTGAGAATGTTCTCTGAATGTTGGTTTTGTGTTGGGAATTTTCACGATTAAAAATGATTCCCGATCTTCTATGTCCCTGACGCTCATATTGTACAACTCTTCTCTTCTACACGCCTGATATACCTAATATCATTTCCACCTGAAGGGACATAATTAGTTTTTAAAGCACTATTTTATTAATAAAAGCACACCTTAATAATTAAAAACATATCATCTGGTGCGCCTTTGAAGAATTAATTCATTTCTTATCTTGTGAGAACAGCAGATTTTTTGGGTTTGTAAGCAATAGATTTTCTTTTGAGGAATGCAATAAGCGTTGCAAATTTGGATATGTCAATACCGTCGTTCAAAAATATTGTGCTCTTCAACATTGAATATTCCGCCCAAAGACTTCCAGGCGATCTTAGCTTTTCTATTCTTCGAACAAAATAGACCAGTAACACTTTTTCATTGATTTGGCTGCCTTTAATCTGAATCCATTCCTTGAAAGTATTGTATGTACTCTCGCAGCGGATTTTAGATTTCTCAGGAATAACTGAAGAACAGCCGTTTTCCCAGGCTGTTTGAATTTCAATATCTTCCGAAGATTCTATATCGCTCATTTTTCAACTCTAGTAAATTCAATTGATTATTGTCACTTTGAGAATGTACTAAGTTTTCATCACCAAGACCACACCTTATATTATATTCCTTCACAGCATTGATAAAGCCACGAATGAATGAATTTGTCATATAATGATTTTGTACATTGAGTAAAAATTGTTTCTATCGTGCAAAAAACGCTATAAGTATCTCGAACGTTAAGGACTACCGATCTCAGACAATAATTGGAGTCGTCGCTGCACTCCTCCTCCAAACTATTGTCTTCGATAGGTAAAATGCCCTTACCGTTCTCTATACTTAATATACTATGACTTCGTGGGTTTCGTAGGGCAGTCAGCAGTATAAGCTTATCTTCGTCATAGAATATGACTAACCGTTTAAAAACATTCTTTTCTTGTATCTCTTCAGTAGCTACCGAAAGGATGAATGAGCATGAATATATCCAAAATCACTCACAGGTTATCTGTAAATTCAAGAAGCAAGTAATTAACGCATACTTTACAGAAGGTGAATGAACCATCTCTCAATCCGAGTCGAATTTAACTCTCGGACAGGCCTAATCTGTCAGATTAAGTGCATGGTTTTTTCTAGTTTCTTACGGCGGTGTTTGTCGCTCAGGGGTGGGACTTTCTGTAGCTTCTTGATTTTATATCGCGATCATGTATGTGCAATATCAACCTCCTCAGAGCCTTGATATTAGTCGAAAAGAGTGCAATAATCTGATGGATCGTTTGCGCTCGATAACGAAAGTACCATCGAATTTGTTTTTTTCAGTATTTCTGGATGAAAAAGTCGTGTACTCACGCTCCCAACACCCGAACAGAAGGAGAAGTAAAAATATATTTCATATTTATTGCAATTCTTGATATAATCTGTGAGTTGAAATGAGCTCGCTTGAGTCTTCAAGTATTTTTTTTTCAGGGTATAATGGCTTCAAACTCAAGAAAATGCAAGTGAATTAAAATCACCGTATGTTTCAAATGCATATTTTCGCGAAGTATTCTAGAAATTATAGTAAAATATACGAATATAAATATAAAGATAAAGGGAAACAAAACTTCACTAGAGAAAGGAATGCTAAACCGACTGATATCGTACAATATAAAAGTGCCATTGTTCTAGTTTACCTGGCAGCGGTTGTCAGGAGTAATAGACACTTGTTTTTGTTTCAAATATAATCACAATTACATTTTGTTTTTTATACAAATATCCTTGTTATATTGAAATCCACATAATTTATCTTTCTGTAATTTCTACCATCAATTTTTATTTATGTTTTGGAATATTCTTTATATATTATGTGTATATGAATGATAATACTATTTTTCAACGACCTCCCCATTTTCTAGCAATTTTTTCTCATTAAAACATGAATTTCCCGACTTAATCTCACAGATGAGTTGCGCCCGAAACCGTTAGGATTAGGGTTGCGCCTGACCGAAGGTTAAACAATCACACTGTAACCCAGATTTTTCTTTCATTCGTCGCAGCTACAACGCTCTACGTAATGGCAGATCAGCGATTCGACCTAGATCTTGAAAGCGACCTGAGCACTGAAACTCGCTCACCTGTAGCAGAAGTGCAGCTGCCTTGACATCATCCTTTTTTGCCGCTATATGTAGAGCGGGCAATCTAACTTTTCCCCTCGTATCGTTCTCTAGGAGCACTGCTACCACTTTGTCGTGTCCTTGTTGCATCGCTACGGCAAGCGGGGTGAAGCCATCCTGCAAAAAAAATGCATAAAGTGTGATTGTTTGAGATGGGCGCATAATATACCAGGTGGTTACTAAAGCGTTGTCAACAAAAAACCCCTTTTTACAGGCTTAATGCAAAGGCTTTTTACTCAATCGACGAATTTTATGACTTGACTTTCGATGGGGCTGATTGTGCCTGATCCTGTTCTGGAGCTCGCATTTTTTTTTTAATTTTTAGCTTTTACTTAATTTTTTTTAATGACGTGTGAAAAAAATGTTGTTATTTGTAATGCTCGCCAATAAATCTCTCTCTCTCTCAACTCTGAAAATTTATCTAAATGTGGAAACACCAATGCCCTAAATTCATATTTCATCAGATATTAGGGAGAAACAGTCAGAGCGGTTTTCATGGGACATCCGGTATGCAGGGTGCGTCTTTGACTTGTACATCCCTTCCAATAAGAGGTGTTATTTTGATATTCAAAGAAAAATGCCATTTTTTATTATAAATCATCAGATGTTTATTTCATTACAAAGAGGAAGGTATGCCGTTAATAGTGGAAAATAACATCAGGCAAATGACCACCACGGCCACGCTTACAGGACAAAATCCTTTTCATGAAATTTTCCATAACTAAATCGCAAAGTGGCTGCTCTATGTCCTCGATAGCCTCACGAATTCCATCTTTGAGGTCTTGAATCGATACTGGGCTGTTGGCGTAGACCTTCTCCTTCACGTGGCCCAAAAGAAAGAAGTCGCAAGGTGTTAAATCACAAGATCTCGGTGGCCAATTGTGATCACCTCTTCGAGAGATAACACGGTCCGGAAACTTTTCCCTTAAAAGATCAATGGTTTCCTTGCTTGTGTGGCACGTAGCGCCGTCTTGTTGAAAGTGAACGTTGTCCAGATCAATACCATCCAATTCCGGCCATAAAAAATCGTTAATCATCTCTTGATAGCGCAATCCATTCACCGTAACTGTTGCGCCAGCCTCATTTTCGAAAAAGTAAGGTCCAATGACTCCGCCGGACCATAAACCGCACCAAACAGTCACACGTTGAGGATAGAGAGGCTTTTCAACAATAACTCTTGGGTTTTCTGAGCCCCAGATGCGACAATTTTGCTTGTTGACGAAGCCACCGAGGTGGAAATGGGCCTCATCACTGAAGATGATTTTTCGATGGAATTCCGGATCATTTTCATGCATTTCAACGACCCAATCAGCAAAGTCACGACGTTGTTGATGATCGGCCGGCTTGAGTTCTTGTGTTAATTGGACTTTATAAGCCTTAAGACCCAAATCTTTATGCAAAATACGGTGTAATGACCTTTGTGGAATACCTAATTCCAAAGAACGACGAGGAATGGACAAACCTGGGTTTTCTTCAACACTTTCGGCTACAGCAGCAATATTCTCGGCTGTTCTTGAGCGACGTGCACGGGTTTTATTCTTCTCATCACTAACTTGTCCCAACAGCTCGAATTTTTTCACCAATTTCTGTATTGCGGTCCGACAAGGTGCTTCACGACGACCCAATAATGTTCGAGTTTTACGAACCGTCTCTGCCAAATTTTCACCATTTTTATAGTGAATTTTAATAATTTCAATGCGTTGTTGAAGCGTGTATCGTACCATTTTTATTAATGGCGTAGTTTCTACTTGTCAAATGCCAAGAAATGACAGCTTCAAAAGTGACATCTACCGAAATAGCGGGCTATTCAAAATAACACCTCTTATTGGAAAACCCTTTATATACAGGTTTATTCACGAATATGGCTGTGTAGAAATATTTTCAGGAAAGACGCACGATTCAGGATTTGAATTCTAAAGGAGAGCTTCAAGTAAGAAGACGACTTCTCATATATTTTTTGAAGGTTCTAGGACTTCCGGTTTTTCCGGAAGTGACATCAACTTTTGTTTTTCAAATGGAAAGACCCATTTTTTATTGCATGAATAGATTCTCCATTGAATTCTGAGTCTTTTTGATTCCGAAAGTTCGAATTTTCCCGAGAAAATTCCTCTTTGAATCTTAAAATTGAACTCTGCTGATATTTTTCATTAAAAATTTTCTTTTTGAGAAATTCCGAGGAGGAAGGCTAATGCTTCTTTTTTGATAGCGTGATTTTCAGAATATGATACAGGAAATCACAAATTCTTTGTTAACGTTAGAAGTGACGATACATCAAAAAATCGTTTTTTTCAAATTTTTTCGAAGCATTTTCGAAATCTTCGTCAAAAAATAATAGGAGCATACGTCCAAGAATTTCATCAAGAAATGAATATTTTTCTAGATATTCAGGAAAAACGATTTTGTCTTCAAGTTTCAATCTTATTCCGAATGTGTCTTTTCACTGAAAAGTAATAAGCGATGATGAAGCGAAATTTTTGGAAATCTCTGTTATCGAGAAAATATTTTCTTAAAGTTCATACTAGTTCATTTTTTCTTTTTTTTTTAATTCCTTGTTTGTTTCATTCCTGAATATTCAAATTTCCCTACCATGACAAACAAGAAATTCCCCAGAATTAAGAATTTACGGAAATTATCCTAAGCTTTGGAAAATGAAGAAAAAACCGAACTCGTCTGAAATTGAAGAAAATATTTTCTCGATAACAGAGATTTCCAAAAATTTCACTGGACCCCTAAGTGTTTTCCTGTGAAAAAACACATTCGAAATGAGATTGAAAATTGAAGACAGAATAGTTTTTCCCGAATATCTCGAAAAATATTCATTTTGGACGTATCCTCCTATAATTTTTTGTTGAAGATTACGAAAATGTTTCGAAAAAATGGGGTTCCAATTTGAAAAAAAACGATTTTTTGATGTTTCCTCGCTTCTAATTTTGACAAAGAATTTGTGACCTCCTGTTTCATATTCTGAAAATCACGCTTTAGGGAAAGAAGCATCAGCCTTTTTTTTCGGAGATTCAAAAATGAAAATTTTTGATGAAAAAACCTCGAAGTAGTCTGTATTTCAACAGAGTTCAATTTTGGGATTTTTTTTCGTATTTCCACATTTCAAGAGCATTTTTTTGGGAAAATTTAAACTTTTGAAATAAAAAAGACTCAGAATTAAATGCAGAATTCATTCTGCAATGAAAAATGGGTCTTTCTATTTGAAAAACGAAAGTTCTGAATCTTGTGTCTTTCCTAAAAATATTTTATAGAGCCATATTCGTGAATAACCCTGTATATTCAGAGGAAAATATGTAACCATTTTGAACATTCACCTTATATGTACAAATCAGAGACCCACTCTGTATAAGGAAAAATATAGGCTCAATAGAGAATAAATAGCACAACACTAGGCATTATGTCGTTTTTTGGAAGTCTTCAACTGAAGGAGCTGGTATGAAATTTATGATATGGATGAATTTGTTAGTAAGGGGGGCATTTCTCAGGTCTTACCCCCCTTCTGAAATATCAAAGATTCCTTAACGAAAATACGTTTCCGTATTGCAGATATTCCAACTGCAAACTGCAACGTAATTTCAACGTGCAGCGAAAAAAAAGCAGAAAAATCAACTGTATGAAATTCAAGCTCTACTTCACAATAAATGACTCATGCATCTGCTCAAAATGACAGAATAACATGTTTCGCGTGATCTTTGGAATCGACCAATCTGTTTGTGGATAATTGCCGTGAAATCTAAAAGTATTTTCGCTGACTACGCTTCGTTGCTTCGGTATGTAAACACAATAAATCCAGATATTCATATGTTGCTCTGAATTTCATAAAGATTCAAGCACGGGAGCCCGTTGAATTTTTTCTCGGGGGAAGCAACTGAAAATGTTCGAAAAACGATGAGGCGAAAGTAATGACAAAATATCAGGGGGGGGGCCCCCCCCTGCCTTCACCCCTGCGAGCGGCCATTGTTTCAAGTATATAGGATGTTGCAAAATCAGTAGGACAAATTTCAGGGATAATTCTGCATTCAAAATAAGGGCAATCAATTGATTGAAAAAGAAAATAGCTTATAGTATCAAAATGTATTGAACTCACCTCTGTGGCCAGAGCCTGATTGGCCCCCTTCGATAATAGGAATTTCACGCATCCGTCGTGATTTTCTTGAGCAGCCATGTAGAGGGGCGTGAAGCCGTTTTGTGATTGGACGTTGAGAGAAGCGCCATTTTGAACTAGAATTTTGACAACTTCTTCTTGACCAGCTGAAAAATACATGCAACCATCAGAATTGTACCTGAGTGTTGGTGTTTGGTGAATCTACTCTATATAGGAGTGAAGTTGTTGGCAAGAAAGTTTATGCAAAAATTTGGGATTATTTTTTTTTGGATGATAAGTTCAGAATTTTCACTTACTTCTTGTAACTTTTTTAGTCCATTTTCTTCATCAGTTTATCAGTTGTGGTAGCAAATTTATTTTTCATTAAAATTAGCTCACCAAACTCCTTACCTTTTGTAGAAGAGTGGGAAAAATGTGGATATTGAGAATAAACAAGAAAAGGCCCACATATTTTAAAATATGTTCTTCTTGAAAACTTATTTCATTCAGAAGACCAACTCATAAAAGGGCTTATTCATAATCTTTTCAGAATGGTTTCAAAGCAACAGTACAAAACTAAAGGTTTCAATCAAAATTTTTATAAGAGAGTTATAATAAACAATGAAGTTAAATAAAAGTTTTTATGTCCTTTTACCAGATCAAAAATATGGAATTATACAATAAATTATCCTTACCGAGAGAAGCTATGTGTAGAGCAGTGTTCCCTTTTTTTGTAGCAGCATCAACAATGGCGCCTCTTTTCAAAAGCTCCTGTACTATCTCAAGGTGTCCATCTTTTGCTGCCAAGTGGAGAGCATTCAGGCCATTCTGAAACATTAATGTTGAAATCGCATCAAATGAACATCATGAGAAATTTGATCTAAATGATGATACTCTTGTAGAAATGATAGAAGCGATGGAAACATGCTAAAACTGTGATAAGTTTTTCAAGTTCACGCTTGTGAAATTGCATATGAAGGCATGATTTTGTTTTCTTGAAAGATGTTTTGATGACCATCTTATTTTTCCCCATTAAAATACAGGAAACAAGTATCCGTTCAAACACATTTTATTAAAAATTTTTGATTTTGTGATAAAAATTTTTTTTTGGGATTTTCGATATTAAAACTCGGAAGTATATCATGATATACAGGATGTATCAAGGTAGATGCCCTACTAGATGTTTGTAGAGAACTGGACCTATTTGAAATCTGAAAATTGGGATTATGATATTGTTCGACATTTTATGCCGAGCTGAAATATTCTTGAAACCTTACCACCTTCACTTAAACAGGGTATTGAAAAAAATTTCAAATAAATTTTTCTTCAGTTTTTTCGTTTCAGATTTTAATATAGTGTTCAATATATATTCCTGAATATTATTCCTATCGAAAACGTTACATTGGTCAAAATGCTTTTCAAAATATAAAGAAAAAACTGAAGAAAAAAGGGATATGAGAGTATTTGGTATTATAATTGTTATTCCTATTCTAAATATCTTATGCACAAACCGTTCTCACAATTTTGAAGTCGAATACTGTGGAAATATTGGAAATTTATAGAATTTCGAAAAACTCGTTGTGTCGAAAATTGGGATCAAGATTGGCTCGAATTAGAACCCTATTTTGTATGATTGCGCTGTATTCTGCGAAGAAAAATAATGATAGTGTCTAAGTCTAACATGCTAATGCTCCTAAAATGAATACTTCTTGATTCATTCAGGGTTTTCTGATTTCATGTCGTACGTAGAGTCAAATTGATAAAATCTGTTTCATCTCAACAATGATCTATGGTCAAAGAAGAAAAATTATTCCAATAATTCACTCGTGACAGACCTTTTTCTGAATTTATTTATCATTGTTGATATGAATCAGATTTTATGAACTCTGGGCACGACATAAAATCATAAAACCCTAAATTCCTCAAAAATTATTTAATTTAACTGCAAAAGCAAACATAAAACATAGGGCGGGTTTCACAAAGCTTTAATTGTACGATTAAAAAACCTTACGTAAATTCGAACCAATCGAATCACTCGTTTTGAAATTTCAATGAATCACGGTGGCTCCAATTAATTTAACGATACAATCAAAGTTTTGTGAAACCGACCCATAGGGTTCCAATTCGAAAAACGACAGTTATGAGTCAATCTTGATCTCAATTCTAGACCCAACATTTGGAACACCCTGTGACGAGTTTTTCAAAATTCTTAAAATTAACAATATTTCCACAGTCTTCGACTTCCGAAATTTGAAAACGGTTTGTACCTAAAATATTTAGAATATGAAAAACAAAAAAAATAATAATTTTTATAATTTCTCTAAAATTTGAATCGGCACTGAACTTTCGATAGCATATGTAGAAAGTACTGAAAAAACTGCACTGAAGATGTTTTTATTTCGAGAGAGTAGCGCCAATACCGCGGAAGTTATAGCGATTTATAATAATTGGCCAAATTCGAAAATCACCGCACTACACTTGCGGTTTTCAGCAAAAAAATATCACACAAAATTCACTGCCCAGATATGAAAATAGGTTGGATTTCTACAGTAAACTATCTATGTTCAGGACAATGGTCCTTCCTCATAGTGATTACTGTGCTTTATTGATGTTCGGTCTCTATGAGAAAAGTTTTGATAAAATACAGAAGGTCATGAATAGAGGAATGAGAATTGTATCAGGTTGAAACAAAAGAACACCTATAAGAAATATGTTGAATACTTTGAATTTGATGGATGTAAAGCAAATAATTAAATTTAAGACCTTATGTATCGTTTATAAGATAAAAAATAGAATATGGCCCGAATATTTAACTAAGGATTTAATTGAATAGAGGAATGAGAATTGTATCAGGTTGAAACAAAAGAACACTTATAAGAAATATGTTGAATATTTCGAATTTGATGGATGTTGAGCAAATAATTAAATTTAAGACCTTATGTATCGTTTATAAGATAAAAAATAAAATAGTGCCCGAATATTTAACTGAGGATTTAATTACAGTTAATGATATTCATGAGTATAAGACTCGTCAAACTGTTGATACATATAATATGTTGATAGTATTGATTTGAATATTTTAAAACTTTTTGTTTTCAATAGGGAATTCAGAGAATTCAATGAACTGTCTAGACAATTAAAGGATGCAGAGATCTTCAATGCTTTTGAAAAACAAACCTTTAATCAAATATATGAAAGAATAAAATATATATAGTTCTATGTAGAATTAGCTAATGCTAATAAAGATTATTATTATTATTAATTTATGTTTCTTAAAAAAATGCATTTTCTCGCGTAATTTAGGAGATGTAGTATTAAAACATCGAAATCTGACAACCCTGTACATCAACTGTATCGAAAGAATAATGTTGCCAAATCTATAAAATATCCCTCCACCGAGACCCAACATAAATCTGCGGATTTCCGATTTATGTCAGAAACAGAAACACCCCTTCGCCATACAGAGGCCATAGAAATCCCAGTCCCTACCTCAACCCTCATTAAACTTTAGGGCTTCGTAAGCGAAGCCGTAAGAACGACTCGGATGGGATTTAATTTTCCGCCAAGAATTTCCATAGCGCACGTTTATGCTAGCGATCAGAATGTGACAAATATTTCCACATCCCATCTGGCCTGAATAGCCCGATGAATAGCTTCCCGGTACGCTGCTGGTTTACGTAATTTCCGTCCGTCACGTTGTTTAGTTCACGAGTTTTTAATTTGACCCTGTTCATGTTCACTCGCTCGAGAGAACAGGTGAACCAACACACATTCGAGTTGTAAGAGGATTGATGAAAGATTCCTCGTATTGTTAGAAAAGGCTCTCTCGTCACAGAGACCAGTTTCGAACGGTGTTCCACAAGGTTCTGTATTGGGGTCACTTCCTTTTCCCCTATACACATCCGATCCACCTAAGATCCTCTGAGCTAATTGCTTTAAGTTTTATGACAATACCAAGTGTTTTTGAGGCCCTAATTGTTCCATTGACCTTCCTGATTTGGTCATTTCAACAAGAAAAACTCCTGTAGAAGCCAGACATTCGTATTGCATGTTTTCTATGGGTCTCAGCATACTCATCTTGAGACTTCAAGATGGCTGAATTGAAACAAATTGTTAACGAAAGAATAATTTTCTTACCTCTCGAATCTATTCTTGATATACACTGCGCAAAAACATCAACACACATTAAGGAAATCTCAAATTTATTCTACAACTGGAGGTGTTCTCAACGATAATTATTTTTATCAGAATTATGCATGCAAATGTTATCCACTTTCAACGTTTTTCTTCAATACAGATGTTTTTTCCCAGCAGGAATAAAAAAAGATGATATTATCAAATTTTGAATGTATTGGCTCCATTCTAAAATCAGTTGTTCTCGATCAATTCTAGTGATCAATAGTTTTTCTTTTGTTTGATTTTCTACACTCCAACGCTATGCAACGAGAAAGACGCAATTTGACACAAGAGGAATGTGCCAAAGCGATAGTTTTGCGAGAAGAAGGGTGAACATACACAAGAATTGCAGGTTTGGAGCTTCCCATACAAGTGTGTCCAGAATGTTGTAGCGATTCAAGGAGACAGGTATGAATGTCTGAAGACCAGGACAGGGTAGACCACGGGTAACAACTGCCATTCAAGAACATTACTTGGATTTTTTTCGTTGAGACAACGGTTTGCAACCGCTCGCCTCCTTTAAAATCAGCTTGAGCAAACTTATGGGGTGCAAATTAGCACTGAGACAATGAGATATCGCCTCAGAGAATATGATTTAAGGCCTCGCGGCAAGAGGCCCAGCTCTTTCTTACCCCAGCCCATCAGAGGGCGCGTTTGTATTTTGCGAGAGAGCATATCCATTGGGAAGAGGCTGATTGGGAAAGAGTTCTCTTCATAGGTGAGTCTAGATTCTGCCTCTACCATTGTGATCGACGTTCCCTTGTATACAGACGTCCACATGAAAGAAATGCTCAGTGCAATTTCCTGAATACTACTGGTTTCGAGGGAGGATCGCTTATGGTATGGGGTGGAATATCTTTGACTGCTCGCACAGACCTAGTGGCCGTTGATAATGGAGCTATGAATGTTGATAAGTATATAAGGAACATTCTTGAAGAGCATGTAGTGCCATTTGCCCCATATATTGGTGAAAATTTCATTTTTATGGACGATAATGACAGATCTCATCGTGCGCGCATTTTTCAGGAGTACCTTGAAGAGGTTGAAGTCTCTCGAATGGAATGGCCAGCAAGAAGTCCAGATCACAATCTGATTGAGCAGGTTTGGGACAACCTCAATAGAAGGCTGAGAAGTTCACAAAATCATACAGCTACTCTTAATGACTTAGGAATTCAACTCGTAGAAATCTGGGAATGATTAGATCAGAACATTTTAAGATCACTCATTTTGAGTATGAACCGTCGTTGCCGAACTGTAATTAACGGAAGGGGTGGAAATACCAAGTATTAAATCACTCATCAGCATTTTAGTACCTATTTTGAAAATTGTTCATTTCTCTTCTTTCTTATTAAATTCGGTGAAATCCTGAATTTTTTTCTCCATTTAATGTGTCTTGTTTCGTTCAAAACCTTCCCGAGAGAACATAAAAATTAAGTTATAAAGTCAATGTAGAGTTAACTTTCACTAAAATTGCGATTTTCAGAATGTGCGTTATTTTTTTTGCGCAGTGTATTTGTACAAGTCAAAGACTCATCCTGTAGAATAGTTGAAATATTAAATTTTTTCTGGTTGAAATTCAGAATTATCGAACCTTACTACAACATTATACGATCATGCTACTTCAATCATAAAAAGTCATGTCAAAAATAGCACTATTAAATACATTATTCAGAGCATAAGCCTAAAATTAATTTTCAGAATGAAAATAGCAGAATAACCTCCGTGACTTGTGTATAATCGGTGCCAACTAATGATTCAATATGCATGAATGATCTCCATTCATAATGGTGTGTGAATTTTAATATAAAGGCATTACTATCCATAACGTTGTTGAAAGGGGTACTACTGTTACCTATAATCGTGTTTTTGAGTTCCAATGTTGAAATGACGCTACTATCAAAAGTACAAGAGCGATAATATGTCTGGATTCATCTAAAAAACGCAAAATACCCTGTATTTTCTCATTTTAACACTTCGCTTCGAAATACGAAGTGCTTGGACTGTCAAAAATATGAAATATTCTCGTTAAAAAGTCGATGGTCCTTCAAAACTCTCAACGAGAAGAAATATGAAATCCATAGGCGTAACGAGGTGGGGTTATTGGGGACGTAAACCCTACAATGCCTACAATTCAAGAAAAATAAAAAATAGAAATGAAATAAAGTTTTTCCAGACCCCCTTGACTCAACTATAGTTACGCCAATGGCGAATTCTAACATATTAAATGGGTATTTTCGAATCCATGAAACTCAGTAAATGTATTTTTTTTCAGAAATTTTTTTCAAAGTTTTCTCTTCCTGTCTCTAGAACAAATTTTTTTCAAATAATAGAACGAAGGCCCTTGCCTTGCATTAATTTATCAGTGGCCATTTTCTCTCAAAAAATTGTTTCCTAACAATGAAAAAAAATTTTAAACTTTCGAACCAATCGGAGTCTATTTCAGACTCCTTCATCAGACAAATTCTTAAATTCATAAAAATCTTGAGAATCCTGAAAATTGTTTGATTTAACAATTGGTCAATATAAGGTTACCATAGATTAATACTGAATACTATAATGATCTACTGTATTTTAAAATTTCCTGATATTAGTTCTCCTTTCAACAAATCAATCAAAATACGATCTACTGCTGCAGAAAAATTTGCTTGATTATTATTTTCGTCCAACAGAATACAAGATGACTACTTAATTTTTCTTTCATAATTATCAAATTTTGACATAAGAATTTTCGAGTGAATCCAATCCATCATGTGATAGCCGGTATTTGAAAAGAAATGATTTGCAATTCACTAATATCTCTATTTTTTCTTATCTCTAAAGGTCTTGATGTTTCTCCTGTTAAGTCTTTCCAGAAATACAGTTTTGACCTTTGTTTATCATTCAAATCTTTAGTTTCTGTTAGTATAGATCATAAATTATTTTGTGGTTTGTGAACAGTTCTTATGTTGAATTTAGAACCAATACTCCTCATTTTTTTCAAAAGTCCATGAACAAGAGGAATCAAATTCAATGAAATTGATCTCTGAGTATCATTGTGATTTTTTTCATTGATTTTTTTCAGAGACTGGGAGAGAAACTCTTAAAAAAATTTCAGAAACGTGAAGAAACTTTCCAGTATATATTTAAATCGATTTAAAGAAATGTATGTTGAATACTCACAGCATTTGACGTGTTAATATCCTTAATTATTCCTGTGTCAAGATATTCCTTTATTTTATCCAATTGTCCAGCTCTAGCAGCTCGCAGAAAAGAGGTGTTGGAATCACTCTGTAAAAAAAAGGAATAAGTAAATAAAAAATGCAGTAACATGTCTATAAAAATTCGTACTATCTACACCTTTTCTAACTGCATTTCAGAAAGCGTGACATGTATTTCAAAAGGCGTCAAATCATGACAGAGACTGCGAGAGAAAACCATAAGGAAGTCTCAGAAAAAAATGCAGGATCCTACCATAATATATTTCAATCCATATCTTCATTGTGCATCACCTATTGTTATGCAGTCATTACGCAACATTTAGGTAATAAATGCAAGCGTTCCTTCACATACATAGACAATTACGTTGTAAAACCAAACAGGTTGGACATTTCACCTTCCATCACCAGTTAATTGGTCGATTATTCTCTAGTCAGCTCATTCTGATATATTGTTGAGCTTAATGGTTGCTTTGTTTTCATCGACGCACAAGTATGCACTCTTGAGAGAAATTTAACAGTTATGTCAGACGTTTTTGTACCTTTGGGACGTCTTGCAACTAATTTATGATCTTAAGTATAATAATATTTTTCGAAAGAGATTGAGAGAATTAAAGAATTTTTTTAATATAACCAAGAAGCTCTGGACATTATTTTGCTCGTAAAGGGAGGAGATATTGTCAATGTGTCAATTCAGACAAAGAGTCAGGAGACAAAACGCAAAATTTCTAATTAATCAATTTATTGTTCATTGGAGAAAAGATTATTTTTTTCCAGTGGTAAGAACTGTTATCTTATTTGACTCTAGAAGTTGTATCAATACTCATCAAATTTGACTGTTAGCAGTTTCCAATTTTTCTTGATGTATCTCATCTGTAAGCTGTCTGGAAGAGATTTCTAAGTAGATCAAGTTCGAAATCATCCTGAATTAAACTCAAAGCAATTCAGGAATGATGACCTTGATTCAGAATGTCAATATGCGGAGTGGTTGATATTGTTTCATAATGAGTATCTTGGGATAATTTCATAAGATTTTAGTCCAAGAGTTAATGCAGCTCTGAATGATCTGCTAAACTCAAAACGCCATGATCCTACAATGCTGGAAATCAAAATTTCAGTACCTATTTGAAATCTGCAGAAGAACGAAATAGGTAAAATGAAGATATTGAGTATGTGTAGGTTCTCACCAGACACATGAGCCACTTAAAAAGGTTTAAGCTTTGAATGAAAATGGAAAGAAATATGGAGGCGTCCGCAAAGGTCTACCACTATGACTGCCAATTGTTTCCGGTTTGCAGTGGCGTGACATGAATGTTTTAAGGAAACGAAATAATAATACAAAAGTCCGATGAAAAATGATACCTGTTATATTATCTATTGGGCTGAAGGTCATTAGCTCTAAAAAGCCTTTGTTTTGTCATCATTTCCAAATTGGGTCTTTTAAAAAAAAAAACATATTAAAGTTTGGAAGACTTCTGAATTTAAGAACACATTCCACGTGAGTATAAGGGTTGGAATCTCAAGAAAATTGGAATCACCAACATCATATTTATTGGATTATGATGAAAGGAATCAATTTCACGAAAGAATATAATGAATTAGCCTTCATTATCGGATTCTTATAGTAATGAGGTGGAATAAAATATTTTCATAGTTGGTATAAAAATAAATGGAATTATTATTATTAATTCACTTGCATGTTTTATTCGAGTTATTGCTATATCTGGTGAAGTATCTTCTCGTAATCTTACCACGTTTCAAACAATCTTCCGTGAAATGGTTGGGACAATTCAGCATGTTTCGTTTTATTTCGATATTTTCCTCATTTACTATCTTCAAACATTTTTTTTAATTTAAAAAGTCATAAACGAATACTGAGTATCAGAAGGTCTACAAAGATGGCTTCCCAAACAATGCAATCAACGACTACCCCTCCTTTTTTTCCTTCATTCAATGGGTTCAAGACATGAAATCTTGGCTTAACTCGAGAGTAATTCCTCTTGGGTCCATTTTATTGTCAGAAATGGTTTTCGAATGCCGTCTTTCTACGTCGAAAGCACTTGTTCAAGATGAGAGGTGCCGCCGTGCTTTAGGATAGGTGGAACACAATGGGTGAATAATGCTGAGTGCAGCAAGTGGAACCGATTGTTGGGAAACAATTGCGGAGGAGGTGTTCTTCATGACGTTCATTGGATACGACCACGGTGTCTGGGAATTCTCTCATCGTAATGTTCCTTATCCCGACGAAACCTGCCTTCAGTGACGGGTAGAGAGAAAGTACAGATTATACGGGGTGAGCCAAAACTAGCCCTCACTTTTCCAGAGCTGTCAGAGAAAAAAAATAACTGCAAGAAGGGTTGAGATGACATAAGATTTATTCGATCTGAACATGCAGTAAGATTCATATTATTGAGGTGTGCACAAATTATAACAATCTGAGGAATGTTGACAGGAGATCGTTGAAGTGCATGTTGAGACAATCATGATTTATTTTACTTGTTTTCTACTTTCAAGACTGACGTTTTCATATTTCTTACCTGCTTCATCATCTTCGATGGATTATTCTTGAAGGTTTACTTTTTATACACCTGTAATTAACTCTCGGCCTATTAGATGTCTTTCTGAATATATAAATGAGAGATTCAATATGTACTCTTAACATTTCAGAAAACAAACAAATTATAAGGTGATTAAGTTGAAACCATTTAGAGTAGATGAAGTCTTGAGTCTAAGGTTATATCGAACGATATTTTTCTTCTTAAAGTTAATTTGTAAAATTGACAATTATGAAATTAAAAATATTTACCTAGGTAGGATGTGTTGAAGCGTCGATGTCACCTCATGTTGAATCACAAAAGTTTTTTGAATTGCAGTGTCAGTATAACTATACAGGGTGTTTCAGAATGAGGTTCCGTAAATTCGGGATCTTGATCCTCAGATGATTTTATGATACAAAGTTCCTATGAATTATGGGTCTTTGACGCACTGTTTCTGAGATACAGGGTGTTGAAATTTGAAACAAAAATTGGGTTTTATGAAATTATTTTCTACACCGTACACGATCTCTTTTTGCGTTTCTGCACGTTATGAGTACGCATTAAAACACATTTTTTTGGATACGAAACGATGTTTAATTTTCACCAGTGGCGTTTATACGGACTTCTGTCCGAATAAATTCGGTGAAAAAATTTGTAAGCCAATGATTTTTTTCAAATTTTAAATTTTTGTCGTAATAACCATATGATTCACAGTAAGAATGGTTTCTTGAGTTTTTTACCTACGACGAATATTTTCTCAAGAAAAAAAAATAAATTTCAAATTCAGCATGTGCTTCAATAACGACTAATTTTCAGACTAAGGTTCCGTCAATTCGGAATCTTAATCCTCACATGATTTTATGATTATAAACTTCCTGTGGACCATGGGTCTCTGACCCATTGTTTCTGAGAAACGGGGTGTTGAAATAAAAAAAAATAATTACGAATTTATTTTCGGCACGGTACACATTTTTTTGCGTTTTGGTAAATAAAACAGATTTTCGGAATTTCGTGAAGTAATACAAAATTTCGTAACTTTCCCAGATGAAATTGCATTCTGGAAGTAATCAAAAAATTTCATAAATTTCCTAGATGAAATTGCATTTTATTTTTTTTTCTCCGAAAGCATTGGTAGCAGGTAAAAAACTCAGGAGATCATTCTTACTGCTAATTATGTGATGATTACGAAAATAATTTAAAATTTCAGAAAAACCATTGGCGTAACAATTTTTTCACCAAATTTGTTTGGACAGAAGTCCGTACGGACGCCACTGGTGAAAATTAAACATCGTTTCGTCTCGGAATAAATATGTCTCAATGCGTTATCATAACGTGTTAAAACGCAAAAAGAGATCGTGTACGGTGTAGAAAATAATTTCATAAACCCAATTTTTTCTTTAAATTTCAACACCCTGTATCTCAGAAACAGTGCGTCAGAGACCCATAGTTCATAGGAACTTTATATCATCTGAAGATTAAGATCCCGAATTTACGAAACCTCATTCTGAAACACCCTGTATAATGATTTTTTTTTAAGACGAACTATAGACCAAAAAAAGGTTCGTCATATTTTAGAGAAAAATTTTTGCCTTCAAAAATTGCATGTGCTAATTACTGCAGAAATCTTTAAGGTAACAGGAACAAATAAAACGGTTAAATTCAGCTCTTTCAGAAAGAAATCCTGAAGTTGTGCTTAAATGATCACGGTGATAGGTACAAAAATAAAGATTGAATCAATTAAGACGTCTTTACAATTGAATCAGAAGAAAACAATTGAGTCTTTTCGTTAAAACTTACGATAGTGTACAGGCTGAGTTTTCGACTTATACATATATTTCACCAACAGATACTTGAAGTAAAATTTTTTTTTTTTCTTATACTATTTGTCTGAATTCAACCATAGGAAAAAATATATAGCCTTTTGAATTTTCATGATGACCTATGCCATCCGTGGAATCGTGCAAAACAATGTTTTTCTCAGAAATTTACAAATGATGAAGTACTCGAATTCACGAAGAATATTTTCATTTTTTGAAATGGTCAAATATTAATTTAATAACTGCATTCAACTTGGTACCCTTGGATCTCTTGAATTTCTGATATGATTGAATTGGTTTATGAAAGTCATAATGCAAAAATAAAACAATTTTGAGGAAACTTTTTGTTAGTAGAAAATTCACCATATCAATGAAAACCCTTATTTCGAAAATCAATTCATTCGACAATTATTTACGAGATAAGCCCTGAAGACTCTCTCAATGTCTATATTTCGTAAATTACATTTTTTCATAGATTTTCATCAACCTCTATTTTTCCAACCAAGAGAATCGATAAAAATTGTAGAGACATGAAGAATTTCTCTTAAACTCAGGAATCAATTCGAAGACTCACCCTTTGCGATGAATAAGTCAGTGCAGTTTTCGAGGAAATTCGAAAGGTGAAACCGCCCCTTAATAAGTACGAGAAATCTGAGACGAGTCAGACGACCTTAACAAATTGGGTCTACAAGGATTCGATGTTCTCTTAAATTAGTTTCACTGAAGCAGGAACATCCGAAATTAAGTAAGTACTGCAATTTAATACCCAATTTGACACCGATCATTAGTGGGTTGATGTTTATTTTTAGCCAATAAATCGACAGATTATAAGTTCAGTTTGACTAATGAGAAGTTTTTACCAAGTTTTTGACTGATGTGATCGAATTCATTCCTTATGCCAAAGTCGAATACGACGTTTGTAGATGCTCAGAAGAATGATGAAACATTTATTCTGATAATATTTTTTAAATCCTCAAATAAGCCTATGAAAATTCATAATTCATAAATATTGAAAAAATACCCTGAAATTATAGGCGTTTTTATCATTGGAGGCTGTTATATTTGTTTTAAGTTCTTTAGAGGGCTTTTAAGATATATTTGAAAGAAGGTTTTTTTTTTTAGCTTGGTATGACTGACAGATATGAGATTCTTATGAAGCCTTGAAGCCTTTTATGATTTGTGACAGAATTTGTTATTAAACACTTTCTGCATTGTTTCTGGTAATATACAGGCTTCCTGCCAATTAAAACGATGGTAGCCTTAAACAAATATGGGTAGGAAAGAATATTTTAGTTTGCTGTTGTAGCTGAAATCTTCGTATGTTGAGCTGAAGCTTCTACAGTTACAAGGTACACCCTGTATATTCACTCGGAGTAAAAATCTCGCAGTATTTCGCAGTGCAAATTGAGATATTCTCGTTCAGGAAGTTGATACAAGTGGTAGGCTTAAATATGCGATGCGATCTCGAGGATGTGGACCAATTTAGGGCAATAGTCTCGCTGAGGTTATTGAGCTGCTCCACACAATTGCACTACTTCCAATTACTAATTTATGAGTTGCTAATGTTTTGCTGTAGACAAATTATAATCTTCTGCACCAGAGTTGGAATTTAATGCGTATAAGATGTTGTTTTTTTATGTTTTCTTTTAATTTTAATCTATAATCAAATGATATCTGGGAATATTTTCTGGTTAGGAATGAATCTGAAAAGGAGAAATTTATATGAAGGGATAAATTAAATTTTTTTTTTAGCAGGGACATTTTGAAGTTGAACTGTTAAATGCAGTTTACAATGGCACCAATGTCCTTTGCATCTTCTAAGAAAATTTACCATACTGGTGTCCACCGACTTTTTTTTGAAACAGCAAATATTCTTATGATGAAATCAGATGAAAAAAGTTCAGCAATTGCAAATTCTCATTATCAATATTTTAACAATCATTACTCATGAACATTAATATTGATCGTAAAACTAGAACAATTATTAATGCCCTGTGTTGTTAGGGAGCTTCACAACGCATTATTAGAATCCTCAGCACCATCAGTATACTTGTAGAAACCGGAAGTACAATATTGGATGATGATGATCCAAAATCTGTTGAGGTTGGGACAATTTTTTCAGCAATGACATTTCTATATGCAATGGAATGATCAACATAGCCCTCGGCTACCGTCGTAGACTTCCATCCACCAAGTTTTTTTATATCCGTAATATGTGCTCCTGATTCTGCTAGCAATGAAGCGGAGGATCTTCGAAAACCGTCTACTGTGTATTGCTTTGGTTCTGGCAGTTCGAGAAATTCGGCAACAATAGATGGAATTTTTCCAAATGTATTAATAACAACTGGATTGGCAGTGCATTTATTATTAATGTATTTCAGGTAAAACCGACGATGTTTGATGACAGAAGGGCGCAGTGCAAAGTACTTATGAAAGTAGTCTACATACTTCCCAATAATACTGAAAGAACGACTGACTTTTGTTTTTGTATTTGGAAGCTGTATAACCAATGATTCATTTGTTATTTCGATGTCTTCCACTGACAAATTACACAATTCTTCACGCCGACACACTCCAAATAATCCGAAAATAGTTGCAACCTTAACCATTAAGAATTTCTCATCTGGTGTCTCCTTTATAAACTTCTCAACTTATTCACAAGTTATAATTTTCGATTTTTTGGGACGATATCCTTGATGCTATTACCTTTAAATATTTACTAACATCCACACCATTTCTAACAAGGGCTCTTGACTATATCATTAAATATTTGCTCCACAAAATTGATGACCCCATATTTTTCTTCTAAGTATGCCAGGAAAACAGTTTCACTGAAGTTCCCTTTCACATTTTCCAATTGACACGAGGCCAAGAAATTGTTATATGCAATATCGTACTGTGGAACAGATTTTTTAGGTAGGAGTTCCAGATTTGCTCTTCTTGTAGACTCTTCAATATCCAGGGGAACAATCAAATCATCACTTTTAATAATAATTGGACTCTCGACAAACAAATTAAGCAGTTAAAAACCCAAGACGAAAATTGGACCGGAACGAAATTCAAATGCCAGCGTCTTCATTTGTCAGTAATCACTACTTTGGCAATGTTTGCCATTCACAACAACCTTCCGATTATTTGAATATTAAAATTCATTTTGAAGTTTATTGTCATTGCAAATTCGCCAGTTTCAATATCAAAATAGGGCAGTTGTACAAACAACATTGTATGGTCTTTGTGTTAAAAGTGATTTATTTTCTTTGTGAAATTGTTCAATTTCCTCCGCACATTTTACAAAATTTTTCACTCAGAAAATATAACGTCACATTTAACACTCATATCATAAATAACTATTTTATGTATGCATTGTTTTTTCGATCTGACTTCGAAAAAATATTAGTAAAGATGGAATATGTAAATTCAAAAACTAGGTTTATCATACAATTTCCATTATAAATCTACATTGAGGTTCTCAAACGTTTGACTAGTCCAAAACCTGCAAGAACACGATTTGATACAATGAAACATTTCTTCAGATATCCTGTTTTTCGATGAGAACAGCCAATAACCTTCCACGATCACCTCGTTTAGGGTTTAAAATAAATAAAGTCTGTTGAGTCTCGAATCAAAAACGGGATAGCACACTGTGTAAATATTTGTTGAAACTGGGATCGATAAGTCCTGAACTGGATGAAAGCCCTGACCTGACCTATATTCGGTAGTCATGGGACATGAAAAGGATAGGACGATTACAATCCACTTTTGCCAACATTTGCAGGGCGGCATTGAAGAGCTTTAGTAAACGATTTAATTTACCTCGAAGCAACCGAGCTGAATTTATTGAGATTAGAAAATTTAGAAAGGCAAGGAATAGAGATCGCACAAGGTTACCTCATTTGTAGTTCATATTTATATTTTGTGGCGTTTTGTATATGATTTTTATTTATTTTATGACTGTATGGTATGATATTTTATTTCGTGTTTGTTGAACTGATGTTTTAGAGAATGTTGTTGCCTATAATTATAATTATTGTATATCAGCATAGAGATTTGCAAAAAACTATACATGAAGTAGGGGTACAGGGCGTAGGGGGTGAAAAATATCAAATTAAAAAAAGGATGAAGCTTCTGCAATCTAAAACCTACGGGTGCAAAAATTATTGACGAGTTACGTTACTTTTTTGCCACGCTGTATATAGGTACTTTATTCCGCAAAAAATTAACGCACATTATGTAAATCTCAATTTTTTCTACAACTGAAGGTGTTCTCAATGATAATTATTTTTATCAGAATTATGCATGCATATGTTATCCACTTTCAACGTTTTTCTTCAATACAGATGTTTTTTTCCAGCAGGAATAAATTTTGAATATTGGCTCCATTCTAAAATCAGTTGTTCTCGATCAAATCTAGTGATCAATAGTTTTTCTTTCGTTTGATTTTCTACACTCGATCGCTATGCAACGCGAAACACGCAATTTGACCCAAGAGGAATGTGCCCAAGCTGTAGTTTTGCGAGAAGGAGGGTGTACATACACAAGGATTGCAGAAAGGTTTGGAGGTTCCCAAACAAGTGTGTCCAGAATGTTGCAGCTATTCAGGAAAACAGGTATGAATGTCCGAAGACCAGGACAGGGTAGACCACGGTTAGTAAAACTGCCTTTCAAGAACGTTACTTGAGAGTTTCTTCGTTGAGACAACGGTTTGCAACCGCTCGCCTCCTTCAAAATCAGCTTGAGCAAACTCATGGGGTGCAAATTAGCACTCAGACAATAAGAAATCGCCTCAGAAGATATGATTTAAGGCCTCGTGTCGCGGCAAGAGGCTCAGCTCTTACCCCAGCCCATCGAAGGGCGCGCTTGGATTTTGCGAGAGATATGCCGATTGGGAAAGACTTAATGTCTTCTAAATATCTGGAAAATACCGCGACAATAGTGGTCCCATATTTTGTTGTGGATTCTTGTGGATCATTATTCAATTTCAAATTCAATTCTTCCGAAAGATAAGTTGTCAACCGGTCTGATTTTTTATCAGCGAAGTCAGAAGTCAATGTTGAAATCGCCTGCTAAGATAAGTGGAAATTTAGTCTAACATTAACATCGCTAACTTCTTCAATATTTATTTCAATATTCGGAGTCATAATATTGGTAACATTATTACTATTTTGGTAAATATCTAACCCACCTTTTGAAACAGTATCTCGTTTGAATTGTACAATACAATTGAAATTAGGTATTTCAATCGGATTATCACGCGTCATGCATGTATCGGTAAGAGGTTACACATTGGTTTGTCTCGTAACTGAATCTTGTAAATCGTATTTGTGACTAGGTAGACTTTGGCAATTGAAAGTCATTATTGAAATGCCTTTTCTATCACTAATGAAACTAAGACACTTTGAGCTATCGTCTGAACACTATTTGAAGACAGTCTTTTGAATTCTTGCAACATAAATGCAGTTGATGCAGCTTGCCTTCGATTATGATAAAACTTAAATGCAGAATTATCATTTCTTGTCGTAATACACAATTTTTCAATATTAGTCACCCGAGAGAGTGCAACATAGACGAGTTCCTGAGAATGTGATTTACTATACTCATATACTATTTCGTCAAAAGTTCCACCTTCCGACTTATGTATAGTTAGAGCAAGAGCTGAAGTTAATGGAAAATGTTTGCATTTGGCTAACATTTTCTATCCGATGTTAATGAAATATTTGCCGTTCGTAATTCAACGGGAACAGCGAGATTGCCGACTCCATTTCGCACTGCTAGAGAGGCTGCACGCATCCGTCTAGTCGCAAGCACCCAAACACCGTGCCGAAGTCTGCCGAACTGAACCGACGAATTCACGGCTGTGTTAGGTTTTTTCGTTACGGAATTTCTACATTCGGTAGCCGCGCCCAAAGCCTGAGATAAAAGCTATGCAATAGCTTGAAAAGATAAGCGGTTAAACCGTAGCACTGAAAATCTTTAAGATCGATAGATATTGTATAAGAAACCAAATTTTCAATGAATTCCTGCTTGTCGTTCTCCGCAAACGTCTAACGACCGTGGATCACCCTGTATAAACCAGAATATTTCAGCCCAATATGAATATTTCGCGAAATCATCGTTGCACATTTGAGGCGACTTTCAATACCATGACCCATTGGGTTTCATGGCCTTTACCTAGTTCGCGAGCGGCGAATTTGACGATTAAGAACTGTTATATCAGAAGGTCAGTTCTCGAACTGGTATAATATAACGCGATGCAGTAAAATCTAGAATAAGTATAAATCATACTTGTCACTCATACTCGGTCGGCCAAGGACAATGCGTTTAATGAAAATTTTTATGGTTGGTGACGTTATTGGAGTTGGTAGTAGCGCATCGCGTACTTAAATCGACATATTTGTCGGATGCTTTTAGATGGAGAAATTCCGAATAAAACTCAAAGCGGAGTTTTCCCAACATTTGCAAGGTGACCATAGTTTTTCATAATTTGGAAAATTTAGGGATAATTATAATGAAAAACATCGATGAAAGGAAAGATGAATGAAATAGGGCTAGACTATTTCAGCTATTTAGTGGGACACCTGTATGACGTACAATATAAACGAATCTAGAATATGGCATACACACTTTGCTAAAGTTTCACTAGAAGTTGAAGACGATGAAACTAAACATGAATTCTTTTAGAATGGAAAATTTTATATCAATTGGAAAAATATATTCTTTTGATTCAGAGAGCATAAATAATACAATACATATTGGAACAATAAGGTACCGTAAAACGGTTTGAACGATTTTTTCTTTCAAAGCTATATATATCTCCGGTACAGGAGCGGATGAAAAATCGCAAAAATATATATATTTCAGGCATCAGTTAGAGCTTGCTGCTGACAAAAAATTAGATTTCAAAAAGATCAATAACCTCTTTTTTAAAATCAAATTATGGGTGTTCATAGTTACCCTTTGAACGACTATGAAGGAACCACGCGATTTCGATTCAACCTCCCTAGAGAGTTTCTTTGAACACCTGAATACTAAAAATACTCAAAAATACTTGAAAAAAAATTATTTGGAATAAAAATATGTACATAATATACTAAAAATAATTTTTTTTTTGAGAAATATTATTAGGCATTCTTTACCACAAAAAATGAATAAAAATAACTGAAGTTTTACTGAAGAATAAAGTTGGTAGGAACAGAATTAAACTAATATTGTGTAATAATAGAAGAAATGGATATCAGAAAACAATAAATAGGACTGAACTATCTAGTCCCAACTTCTCAGATATGGGCGAAGATGATTTGCACTAAACAAAAGGGCTTTTTCATTGTCTGCCTACCTTGGGGTCTTGCTGAGCTGTGAATAATTCGATGATCGGTATAATTCCCTCGTCGGGTACTCATTGCCAGGAAAACTCATGCAAAGAAATTTTTTTCTCAGTTTATTTCACCGGGAGCTTTCCGTGAGATTTCTGAACCTAAACTATAAGTTGCATATTTTCATGCACCATGTTTTCTTTGTAAAAGCGAAACATTTTCTACAAGAAAAACCGAGTTAGTTTCAAACCTTAAGCTTCATTGAACACGTTCAAAGTTAACCGAAACGATGACTAAGCACATTGTTCTCTAAAGGTATAAATAGAACAAAATATGTTCAATTTTTTTAAATTCTTTGGCTATACTGTCGCTAGGATGATGTATTATTATAGAAGATATATTTTGCGAGCATTTAGTGCAAATACTTAAGGTTACAGCAACAATAGTTTGCAGACCATATAGAACGTGGATCTTTTAGGTTCGAAGTAACATGTCAGGATTGATAACTCTCTGAACTTATTTTCATGTAAATGCTGTCGTGCCATTCTTCAATGTGTTACGAATTGAGTAGTGAAAACCAGATGTCGCTAAATCTAATGGTTTTTTCACCATAAGTCGATATAACAAAATTAATTTTTTGTTCATAGTTTCCCCGCGATTCAAAGTTACCCCATTTAACCGGTACCTAGCTGAGGGTGGTGCAACACAGGAAAATCATACAGGTCTGCAGTATGATTAAATGAGGGAAGGGAAAAAGCCTCAGAAAAAAAAACCCTTACCTCGCCCGTGAAAAAAAAATTACTAAAAATATTAAATATCACAGAAATCTTGAAAGAAATCAGCGTGATCTGGGAGAATATCTTCATGTTATCCGTCTGTGGACTCAGAAAAACAGATTCTTTACGAAACGACTAACAATTCTTCATCTGAAATGAAAAAAGACAGAAGCAGAAAAAAAAAACAATTATTTAGAATAAATTAAATTATTTTGAAATTAACCACCCATTTCAGAAATGCATTTGTTACTTTATGTATAGCCTCGAAACCATCTTGAAATTTATATATGGGACAACTATTCATAAGATGTTCTATAGTCTCTTCATTTTCCCCACACTGACAACTAGGGCTCTCAACCGAATTCCATCAGAAGAGCATGCTGTTACATCGTCCATGGCCTGTTCTAATACAATTTAGAACTGACCATATTCTCCTGGGAAGGTAAAACCCAGGAACTCTAATGGAAGGATCAGTAATACGATCTTTATTGAAAAATTGCATACATTCCATTCAGATTGCCAAATTTCTTTGTCGCTTCTATTCATATCAATCAGAAAATTTGACCAAAAAGGTTTACGCGACTTAAATCTGGGAACCTTATTATCTGGAATATAGGTCAGTATGGGCAATTAATTTGGAAAGGAATTGAATTTGTTCCAAGATTCCAATATATAATCCTCATAGAAAAATTTGATTGGGCATCAATTTTTTTACATGAACTGTTCAACCAAACAGGGCAACAATTTTCATCAGCAGAAAAAACCAAAGCTAGCGCTGTTTCATCAGCGTAATTGAAATGAAAATGTTGTTGTGTTCATTATTTCTCATGAATTTTTTTAATGAAATATAATTTTTCTTTCGCTATCAAAATAGAACCATAAAAGAGATCCTTAACATTACTAAAAGGCGAATTTTTCAGACAAATGAAACATTTCACTGGTAGAAAAAACAGTTTCCTCTTGACTGTTTCGAAGATTCGAAATTAATTTCAGTTCTATAATGAATGGTAATGGTTATTTTTATTCGTAATTGTAGATTTTTTCGTATTAGAAGTGTAATTTAGACACATATAGCATCAGAAACAGCCGCTGATACAAAAAAATGTGTTCGAAATAATATCATTCTGTGGAAAGTCAGTACAAACATCAATTCAATTAGCGGCTTTTATGAAATATGCGACCAACAGACAAAGAGGAGCGGTGAAGAATGATATTCAGTGAATACTCGACCTACTTGCCCATTTTTTTCACAGATTGCTGTGCGATAATGTCAAACGCACGCTACGAATGCAAATTAAATTCAATTTTATTAACGAAAATGAAAGTCGAACCATCTTGAGTTTCATTATGTCGATATTCGTATTCAATTTGTATAAAGATGTCAGGCAATCGAATACAGGGTGAGTCACTTATATCAACAGCAGATTGTCAAGGTCAGAAAAAAAACTAGATGAAGAAACTAGAAAATTCAGCACATCAATTAAAACCCATATCCCGAAAATCATTTAATTCGATGAAATAATTGAGGAAATACGTTCGAAAATTATATTTCTCTATTTCAGTTTCGTAATGAGTTCATTACAGTACTAAAAGTAGTGCTGTAATGTAACTCGTTACAGCATTGTTTTCAGTTCTATTTTTCGTTTTGTGGTTGTCAGTACTGACCTCCGATCCACTCAATTTTCGAATCAAATAATTCAAATTCCGCAATCTGTCAAATTTCGTTAGTGACACCAACTGCCAAGTTACAATACAAAAGTCACTGATCTGATTTTTTATTTGAATTCCTAGTTTTCCACAAAACTTTACTGAAATAGAGAAAATATCGTCTAATACTCGTTGCAGAAGGCAATTCCAACACTAATGCTTTCGAAAACTCGCTCCTTCGTCGCTCGTTTTCGAATTTCGCATTCGTGTTGGAATAGGAGCTCATTCTGCAACTTGTTTTAGAATATACTATTTCGTCATGGATTCTCAAAAGCATATATCTCTTCATCCCAGCTGGATCAGGAGAAATCAAAATGTGTTTGTTTTGGCCTCAAGATCATCTCGTTAAAATGAATGAAGTCAAGGACTCACCCTGTATTGTGACAGGGGTTTTACTAGCCTGTAATAAAGGCCTGTCACAAAACAACATGAATGAATTTGGGAAGGTATAGTAGAATTTCAAAACTCTCAACTTCTTTTGTCGTACTGCAATAAAACATTTGGCGCCACTTAAAATCATAGCCTACTACACAATGCAGACAAAAAGTCGGTACACTTGACCACTCAAGCAACATAACATTGATGTTCAATTCATTGAAAAAGATGATTAACTTAATAACTCCTTTAGGATGACTCTAGGATGACTATTATACGTTCTCTTTTCAATGCGCGAAGTTCCAAAAGAAGGTCCAAAATAGAGCATCATTTCGATAATAAAAATATTACTCCTCAATTTAATAATGAAGGTTTCAATTTTTAATCTTGTTAAGTTATTATATCTAAGTACTTCCAGCAAACGAGGTGCCTGAATGTTAATTATTCTTCGACTTCAATACTCTTAGATAATGCTTAAGGCCTAGACAATCAGTACCTTCATCTAATCAAGACTTCCCAGTCTCGAAAAAAAAATATCTTGATGTAATTGAGACATTATAGAAAATTTTATTGAAGGGAACTTAATATGAACTGCTCCACAAGAGGAAGGGATATCGTATTCCATCGTTTTGAAGAGTATGTATTCTTCGAGAAAATCGCTGTAAAATCATCTAAACACTACACTATAGGGAGCATATTATTGACCATGTTTTGCCAAATTTTCACGCTGCTATTGTTGAAAGTTTTCAATTTCTAGACGATAACACTAGACCGCAGCGTGCAGCCACAGTTGAAAATGCGCGCAAGGAGCTTAGTATTCCACATTTACCAATACCTCCGCACTCACCAGATTTGAATTGCATAGAACATGCATGGGATATGCTCCAAAAAAAATCAGATAATCATCAACCTACCCCAGAATCCTTAAATGATCTGAGGGAGCTTTTGCCCTGTTTATGGAACCATTTTATTTCGTATTAAACTATGTATTTATTGGAAATCGTATAGTTTTTTCACTCGGTTTTCCATCTTCATATTTGCAACAGAAGAAAACAAAAACACTAAAGAAAGGTGGTAGAAATTCCATGAAAAAAACTTCCTAGTATTTGTCAGTCCATATCAAGCATTCAGAATTCTACTCTCCAATACTCAAAATTTAGAAACTAATAACTCCTAAAAGGTGAATCTTTTTTCAATTTCAACAATAGATTCTGTAGGTCAGGAAAATAGTTATATATAATACAAGTGCAGAAGAAGAATATTTGTCCACGAGTTCAAAATTCAAAAACGAGCTATTACGCGGCAAGTTTTTGAATAAATTTGAGTGAGGGTATTCTTTTTTCCAATTCATTGAATTCTCATTGAAATAAATGAAATGAAATGAAAAAAATTGTTTCTTTCGACCCTAGGAATTTCCGGTTGAAATATAGGGTGGTACAAGTCAAGGACCCTCCCAGCATCAACGTACTGCAATAAAACTTCCGGCGCCTCTTAAAATCATAGCCTACTACAATAGACAGTCGATACACTTGCCCATTCAAGCAACAAAACAGCGTTTTTCAATTTCTGCACCGTCTCCATCAGGTATAGCCACTCGAGAAAGTCGACTTACTTCGTGACTTATCAACAGAATGACAGTAATACCTTTCTTTACAATATATTTCTTTAAAAAGATTCATTTTGACAAAAAAAAAATTGCTTCTCAATTTCATAATGAAAGTTACAACGTTTAACATCGTTAAGTTATTACACCTATCTATTTCCAGTTAACGAGGTGACTGAATGTTAATTGTTCTTCAACGCTTCGCTTAGATAATGCAGAAGTCGATTTTAAGGGCCCACTTAGAGCGTACAGTCCATTAGTACTTCTGGATTCGTCTTTAAAACATCGCAGTGCAACAAAGTCACGGTTATTTCACCTTGTAGTTTTTACAAGTAAAATGTGGAATATTCTGAAAGTGACCAGCAGTTTTCTGCTGATTTCAGCGTACCTACTCAGGGAATATACAGAGTGTTGCAACGAATCAGTGTGTGGAAGTATAGTAAGCAAGTGTCTCCTTATGCAGTTATGTACATGTTCCCCAGGCAATCACACGTGCAACAAAGAATGTTTCCATTGCCTTAAGGACTCCTACAGCGAATGCTGCTCTTGTGTGGAGCTCTGCGACCTTCCAGGACAAAACCCAGGAGAAAACTCCTACGTTGGAGTGTTAGAAAACCCTGTACCAGGCCTATTCCAAGCTTTGTCAGAAGAAGACCACGATTGGACCACCGAAACTATCCATTTCGGCGAAAACGAGACTCCGAAAATGTCCAACATTCACGATTACGATCAAGATGCGACGTTGCCGGAATGCACGGCGATTTTCCTGAATAACTGTACGAGTGTTTCAAAGTGCGAAAGAATTTGCGCGACCATGGGTGCTTCTGGGTTCAGGTGGTTCCATGATGGGTGTTGCGAGTGCGTGGGTGAAAATTGCTTCAATTTCGGGCTGAAGGAGAGTAGGTGTAGGAGGTGCTCGTATGAGGATGAGTTTGAGTGGGAGGATCGGGAGGATTTTTATGATTTCTCGGACGATAATAGTTTGGAGGATGGTAATGACATTGGGGACATGCTGTAGTAGAATTGGAATTTTATTTGAAAGGTCGAGTTATTTTTTTTTATATATGTTTTCTTAAACTTTTCTAAGAATAAATTTCATTTTGATATGTGTTTGTTTTTTGATTCATCCAGGGTATCAGTTTATCTTGAAAGTTCTTTCAATTTCATTTCATTATGATAATCAAAGTGAAAAACTATTTGAGAAAAAATTTAATTTTGCCTAAGTTGGGAGAGACCAATTTTTTAAAAAGTTTCATGAAAAATTGACCACAATCATAACTGAGAATTCGTACACACTCAATAACTTCAATATGAAGTTTTTCCTCGATAAATAAAAAATATGGATACTCAGGTATGTGTAATTTTTTATATCACTAGAAAAATTAAAATAAACCTTGCGTTGAATTGAGTGTTGAATGTTTCAGATCCTAGTAGATTGAAAGCTGCATAGTTCTTTTTCGAAGTACAAATATTCAATGGTATAGAGACTTCACTAATATTCACATTCAGAACTTTAAACCAATTGTTGCTTTCACATTACAGATGCTAATTCAAGCACTTAACTCGTCTGAACTATAGAAAATATTTTCTCGATAACAGAGATTTCCAAAAATTTCACTTGCTCGCTAATTATTTTCCAGTATAAAACAAATTCGGAATGAGATTGAAAATTGAAGAGAAAATCGTTTTTCCTGAATATCTCGAAAAATATTCATTTTAAGATAAAAGTCTTGGACGTATGCTCCTATAATTTTTTGAGGGAGATTTCGAAAATGCTTCAAAAAATGGGGTTCCAAATTGAAAAAAAACAATTTTTTGATGTTTCCTCACTTCTAGCTTTGACCAAGAATTTGTGACCTCTTGTATCATATTCTCAAAATCACGCTATCGAAAAAGTAACATCAGCCTTTTTTCTCGGAGATTCTCAAAAAGGAGTATTTTCAATGAAAAAAACCCGAAGTTTTGTGTATTTCCACAGAGTTCTATTTTGAGATTTTTACTTCCTCATTTGAAGAAGATTTTCTCGAGAAAATTTGAAGTTTTTGAATCAAAAAGACTCAGAATTCAATGGAGCATCTATTTATGCAATGAAAAATGGGTATTCCCTTTTGAAAAACGAAAGTTGATGTCACTTCCGGAAAAGCCGGAAGTCCTTCGAAACATATACGAGAAGTCGTCTTCTTACTTGAAGCTCACTTTTAGAATTTCAATCCTGATTTTGTGTCTTTCCTAAAAATATTCTATGGAGTCATATTCCTGAAGAACTCTGTAAAGCAATGAGAAAATGATTCAATCTGAATGAAAAGCATGCAATATTTTCAACAAAGAGTTCATGATTTTCAGATGAAACTCGGTTGAGAGCCCTAATTGTGAGTGAGGATACAATAGAACATCTTATAAGGAGTTGTCCCATTTAAAAATTTTAAGGTGCTTTCAAGGCCATACATGAAGAAACAGGAAATAAATTTTCAATTCGAAAACAATTCAATTTATTAAAAATAATTGTTTTTTTTCTGCTTTTGTCTTTTTTTATTTCAGATCAAGAATTTCGGGTAGATTCGAGAAGATTCTGTTTTTTCTGTCTTCAGAATCCTTCATTATAAAATATTTAAAACATTTTTCACAAACACGGGAAGGCAAGTTTTTTTTGTTGATGTTTTTTGCACGGCTCTTGTATCACAAGCAGAATTTTACGGTTTTCTGTTGCACTTACCTCAGCTAGGAACTTTTTGTTTCAGAATGTTTCATATTATTTAAGCTCTCTCAATCAAAAGAATCTTGGGGATAGTAATAGTATATTCTTAAACAAGTTGGAGAAAGGGCTCCTATTCCAACACGAATGCTTAATTATATTATACATATTATATTTTGGTGAAATACTCTCGAAATTCAGATAAAAATTAGATTAGTGACTTTTGTATTGTATCTTGGCAGTTGGTGTGACTTACGAAATTTGACAGATAACGGAATTTGAATTGATTTGATTTGAGGATTGATAGGATCGGAGGTCAGTAATGACAACCACAAAACGAAAAATATAACTGAAAACAAGGCTGTAATGGATTCATTACAGCACTACTTTTAGTAGTGTAATGAACTCATTACGATACTGAAATAGAGAAATATTCTTACAGATTGCTGTAAATGAATAGCCATTTCGAAGGATTGTAGTTACTCTCTTATTTACTATGTGCCTCCACCATACTGCTAATAATGTAAGGCCCAAAATATTTCATTAATTAATTTTTATTGAATGGCTGCAGTGAATAATGTTCATGAATCTTTGCTGTTCAATGCGAAACTGTACTTCCAATCATGAATGCTTCCTGAATTTTTATCAACACGAAACGAGTACTTTCTGCGAAAAATTAATTGCAGACAGCAATGCAAAACATTCAAAGAGCTGTAATACGTGCCATGAATCGAAAATGCGAACCAAATAGTCAAAACGATATGAGCACATTACGTAAACCACAAACATATGGTTGTAACCTGAAGATGCAGAACATTCATGACATTATCTAGGAATAGAATCAATTTACTCATCCTTAGCACTTCAAAACGCTAAGTCGACAAGAAACTGACTCTTGAATTGGACATATTTGGTAAGGGAGAAAGTGGGACGAATCTCTGAATGTGAACAATCAAGATTTTAATTGAATTTAACATAAAGAGAGATAGAGAGAAGCTTTCAAATTGTATGATACTTATGAATTCATAAACGGATTTAGGAATCATTTTTTCATCATAATGTGAAACATCGATATTTGTAAAAAAGCAGAAAGCGGGGGCATAAAGTTAACAGACGTAATGTTATTATAATAAAGGGTTGGGATAAAGTATGGAACCAAGTAAATATCTTTTAAACGAAAAGAACGATATTTATGAAAATTTGCACGCAAGTGCAATGGAACAAAACGCATCTGATGTACATTTTTTTGATAATAATATACTTCCGGTTTAACCGGAAATGCCATCAACTTCTTTAATTTAAATGGGACACCCTATATATTTTTACAGATTTTGAAAGAGCTTGTTATTTTGAATTCATACATACTGATTTCAGTGTAAAAAAATTTTTAAAAACGAGGAACTCACTGTTAGTAGAACAATAGATGTACATTTCATTATTTTAGAATAATGAGAAACAAAATTACTTCAAATGTTCAAAATGCTCGCCGTTTACTTGCTAACAATATGCCATCCTATTAACAAATTCTTGAGTCACTCTTTCCAAGACTTCTCCACGTATTAGTTTCATTATCAATAATTCTTTGTCTCAATTTCTGTAAGTTTGTTGGTCGTCTAACGTAAACACGTGATTTTAGATAACCCCAAAGAAAAAAATCTAACGGGCTAAGATCCGTAGAACGAGCAGGCTACTCTATGAATCCTCTACGTCAAATCCATCGATTTGGAATATTCGCATCCAGAAAATCCCTAACCCGTCTATCATAGTGGGAGGTGCTCCATCTTGTTGAAACCAAATATTTTGTGGTAATTGCCCATTCTGTTGAAGTGCAGGAATAATTTCGTTATTCAGTAGATCCAAATACTTGTCACCATTCAAGTTTCCGTCGATAAAAAATGGGCCTATAAGCTTATTTTCGACAATTCCCATCCAAACATTTAACTTCTGTGGATGCTATATTCCTCGTTTTTACAATTTTTTTTTACACTAAACTCAAAATGTATGAAGTCAAAATAACAAGCTCTTTCAAAATCTGTAAAAATATATAGGGTGTCCCATTTAAATTGAAGAAGTTGATGGCATTTCCGGTTAAACCGGAAGTATATTATTATCAAAAAAAATATACATCAGATGCGTTTTGTTCCATTGCACTCACCTGCAAATTTTCATAAATATCGTTCTTTGCGTTTGAAAGATATTTACTTGGTTTATCCCAACCCTGTATATGACAGAAAAATAGCATAGAATACTCCTCAACATTAACGCCAAATAAAAAATCCAATCAAAAACATTTTCATGTAAAATATTGCCAAGACGAGGCCGTATTTCTCACAATGTCAAAAAGTTATCAGATCTCATGTAGAGCCAAGCTGCTAACTTTGTAATCTACAACTTCACAAGTCTTTATTTTACAAACACAAGTGTGGCACAATTTTTTTAGGTCATTTTTGGCTAAGTGCTGGGAGATCCTATTTTCTCGGTTTTTGAAATATCTGAGACCCACATGGAATTAAAAACAATTTTCAATGTCACAAAGAAGCTCACATCTAGCACAATTCAGCACAACGAGAAAAAAATTTCGAAAGGCCAAAAGTGCCGAGATAACTAACTTTTTTGTACAGGGTGGTCAGATTTCTTCTTCTAAATTAGGCGAGATAGAAAAAAGTAATATACATGTCATGTTCTTTTTTTTCGAGAAACATAAATTGCTGAAAACCGCAAGTCGCTAAGGTGTCTAGTTTTCATGCTACAGGGTGATTTTGAAATTTGAAATATTTATTTAACGGACTGAGACATTTACAAAAAATGTATACAAAATCAAAACTAAGATAAAAATCCACAAAAACAACTTCAGCAGTATTACCGCTACGATCTCGAAATAAAAACATCTCAAGGCAGTTTTTTCAGTACTTTTTACCAGTGCTATCGAAATTTCAGTGCCTCTTCACATTTACGTGAAATTAAAATAAATAATATTTTTCAAATGGAAACCGAAGTGTGGTATGATGATTTTCAATAGACTTTTCTTGGACATTTTCAAAAATATATGTCATGATATCCTACTTCAGAGATTGAATATGAAAATTCTGAAAAAACCAGTTTTCGGTCAACATAATTTAAGCAGGCTCCAGTTGTATGACTTCCTCAGGTGAAAAGAAATGAATCAAAATCAAAACCCTCTTTGATTTTGTTGATCGAAAATGTTTTTGTTTCCGGAATTTTCTATATTTAAGATCGAAAGTATATCATGATATATTTTTGAAATTGTCTAAGAAAAGTCGATTTAAACTCATCATAGCACTCTATGGTTTCTATTTAAAAAAAAAATAATTTTTTTCATTTCTCTAAAAATTGAAGATGCACTAAAATTTTGATAGAACTGGTAAAAAGTCCTGAAAAACCTCCACCAAAGATGTTTTTATTTCGAGAGCCTAGCAGCAACACTGGAAAAGTTATGGGCAATTATAATAATTGGTCAATTTTCAAAATCACCCTGTAGCATGGAAACTAGACACCTTAGCGAATTGCGGTTTTCAGCAATTTGAGTTTCTCGAAAAAAGAGAACATGATATGTATATTACTTTTTTTCTAACTCGCTTAATTCAAGAGATGTAGTACGAAAATATCTAAATCTGACCACCTTATACACGATGTTCTGTGATTATTCATTCGTGGGTATTTGATTTGATATCTTCTATTTTTGAATTAACGTTTGAAAAATATTGGTTATAAAGTGGCATCTGGCAGTCTTCTATCTTCACCAGAACTAATTATACGTACAAAGAAAGGAAGAGCAGAGAACTTAACAATGCTTCGCCGATAAAAATAATTACCACTTTCCGCTAATTACTAGAACATTTTCGCAGTCATTTTCCTATTTATAAAGATTTGAATCATCTACATACTTCCATCCCATGCGAATTTCAGAAGTCATATAAATGAGGTCAAGGATGCCTCAACTTCATTGATAAAGTAGATGATGATTAAATTGTCCAATTTACCGAAATGCCGACCAATGAGTGAATAGGATCGTCAGTTTTCCGCTGTTTTATCGTCCGCATATTTTACGAGAAACACAACACAGTTATCACGTTTGATATTTCCCTCATATGAATCAATAATGATTAATACATAACGATAAAGATAAGAATTAGCAAATTTCGAAATCATGTTAATCATCTAGGTATATTGGTATCATTAATCGAATTGATTCAACATTCTGTGTTTTAGATATCGATTGAAATATACTGCTCCACAAGAGTTAGGAATATCATACTCAATCTTTTTGAAAAGTACTTATGTGATCTTCGATCTATAATAACTTGAATCGATCCAATAAAAATCGGTATGAGACATTTCGTCAATCTGGTCGCCTTTTTTCTGAAGTTTGGTTCTTTGCATATGCTTCATGAATGTTCTTATTTTGAAAAGGAGTCAGATTATCAACGGCTTCGATTTGAAACGAATTTTCTGAAAATGCCAAGACGTAAATTAACAAACGCTGAGGAGATTTCGATTTCCTTCTTGTTTTTGAGCAAAACCTAAGACTGATTTCGCCAACGCCTCATCAAATTATCATTTGGCCCCCCCTGAGAAAAAATTCTGCGGTCGCCCATGTATATATTTATATATCTTCAAAAATATGAATAAGTTAATTCGATGTTCTTCAACACAAGAATACAATACAAGAAACACTAATATATTATTTCCAGAACACAGACTAACCATGTATGAGAAACATCCATCTTATTCAGCAATTAGATTATTCAATGAACTGCCCGAAAATATCAGAAAAATCAACTCTTTGAAGATTTTTAAAAGAGAAATAAAAAATATACTTCTAAAACTTGAGCCCTACTCTATGGAAGAATATAGATGTAGTATGTATTTTTCCTTTCTTTCATGACACTATTCCATTTAATTTACTATATATGTAATTAATGTATGTACAGATTTTTTCCTTGGAATAAAGATTGTTTATTTGTTTACTATTATCATTTAAGCGTCAAAGAGTGGAATGGGCAAGACAACATATCAATTGGAACGATCAATGGCGTAGTGTCCTTTTCACTGCAGAATCCAGATATGGACGATTTTCAGATTATAGAACAATAAGGGTATGGACAATCCCACGCATATCCCGTAATCGTCGCTATGTCCAAGAAGTCCATCCATTCCGAGGGGGTAGTGTTATGGTATGAGCCGGGATATGTTTCAAAAGACCCACAGATCTACACATTTGTCCTGGGAATATGACCGCTTTACACTATATGAAGCATGTCACTGACAAATGTTTTGCCAACTTTTCACGCTGCTATTGGTGAAACTTTTCAATTTCAAGACGATAACGATAGACCGCACCGTGCAGCAATAGTTGAGAATGCAGGCGAGGAGCTTGGTATTTCACATTTACCAATACCTCCGCACTCACCAGATTTGAATTGCATAGAACATGCATGAAATATGCTACAAAGAAGGTTAGATAATCATCAACCTACCCCAGATTCGTTGAATGATCTGAGAGAGCTTCTGGCCCTCTATGGAACCAAATTCTTCAAGAAATGTTCAACAACATCGTGTGTAGTATGCAAAGAAGATGTCAAGCTGTTATTGATAGTCTTAAAAAGCTTGAATTCTGTGAGAATAAATTTTGTTAGTTTTATTTTCTTGCAACTTGACATCATATTATATATTTTTGTGCAATTCAAGTCAATATCCCTAACTCATGTGGAGCAGTTTATTTTCAAATCTTTACTTATGATTTAGGAGATATTTGGGTCCAACTGAAAAAATTAGACCATTTTCAATCTCTCACACTAACAATTCAACAATATTCACAATTTTCAATTTCTGAGATCCATCTCCACATTAATTAAATAAAATTAAATTAAAAATAGTCTCCGACCTTCCGATAATTGGTTTATATCAAACAGAAAGATAATAAACATTCACGGCATCCAAAACTGAACGAAATATGAGGTTCTAAAATTGAATCGCGAGATTATAACCAGATTATAATATTCATTCTACGAAACTCTCCGTTCAGCCTAAAGGTATTCACTCTACACCCACAACAAATCTCAAGGTCGAAATCGTTAGAGACGATCATCAATATCAATGATACCTATTTTCGTGAGGGTAGTCTCGACGGTGTTAATTCAAATTTGATGAAGAGGAAACCGTGTTGGCAGACGAAGATATTCCAGGCGTATAAGACGAAGAAAATAATATCGGTGAATGCTCTGAGGGGATATTAAAAATGATGACATGACGGATTACAGCATTCTCTTTGCGTGAAATCATATCGTTTATGCTATGGTGAAGTAAATAAGGTAATGAATTGAGCATTGTGCACTGAATATTTCATTGTGATTCAAGATATTAGAAAGAAGTACCATCAGAAACAACTCAGGATATATATGTTTCATGTTATATGAGAAAATTACATTAGAAATTATTTTATGGGTTAGGGGATATTGACTTAAATTTCAAAGAACTATTGTTTGAATGAGATTTTGTGATGAAAATTCATATTAATATGATTTCAAGTTGCAGGAAATAGAACTAATTTTAGCCTGTAGGTCTGCAGCGTACGAGAAAAATAAAGTAAAATAACGAAATTTTATTCCCAGAGAATTCAAGAATTCTAAGACTATCAATACAATGTATGGCATCCACGGGCATCAATAACAGCTTGACATCTTCTTTGCATACTACACACGAGGTTTTTGAACATTTCTTCAGGAATTTGGTTCCATGAACGGGGCAGAAGCTCTCTCAGATGATTTAAGGATTTTGGGGTACGACAAATGTCGTCTGATTGTTTCGATGGAAGCTTGGACCCCATCTGCATCTTGAAGAGTATTCCGCAGAATTCTACACGTAGATGTAGGCTTTCTTCTCGCCGAAACGGTGATGAAACGATTCTGAGCAGATGTTGTTTTTCGTCGCCGACCAAGCCTTGGTCCTTCCAACACAGAACCTATCCCAAAGTTGAGATATCTCACTTTTGCTGACTTGGAGCTTTTCCGCTACTACAACCTGAGTTAGGCGACCCTGTAGCATTCTAATAGCCCTATTAGCCTCAGCTTTTGTTAATTTACGTCTAGGCATTTTCAGAAAGCTCGTTTCAAATCGAAGCCGTTGATAAACTGACTCCATTTCAATATAAGAACATTCATGAAGCATATGCAAAGAACCAAACTTCAGAAAAAAGGCGACCAGATTGACGACATGTCTCATACTGATTTTAATTGGATCGAATCAAGTTGTTATTGAGTTTTAAATGATTTTACAACGAATTTCTGAAAGCATGTAATGCTTTTCAAAACGGTTGAATACGATAAGTATCCCTTACTCTTGTGGAGCAGTATATCTAATTGTGATTTGATATTATAGAGGTGCGCGATGAAAAACAGCTCAAGACGTATATGTATCGAGAATTCGCGCATGAGAAAATTACAGAATATTCTCGAAAAGTTGAAAAAAACATGTTTTATTAATTGAGAACTCTGCATCTCAAGAGTGAATTAACATCAGATCATAATCCATAAGTCTTATAATGGTAATATAAATGCGTAAGTTTTTGAGGATGGATGTATGTATGTTTGTCATTTTTCCACGTTAAAACTACTGAACGTATTCAGATGAAACTTCAAAATTATTCAGCTCACCTATCAGAATAATACATAGGCTACAATTTTCAAAGATTTTGTGTAATATGACCATATCTTAATGACAAATCGCAGGATAGTATTTTGTCTGTCTCGAAAAGATCTGATTTATATCCAAAATAGTGAGCCATGAAGCTCATCCTTTCATTTTACAATGCATATACTTGAAAATTATACGGGGAAATACCCAGTTTGGACCATCCACAACTTATTCTGAATGTGAGGCCATTCAAAACGTTGAGAGAAGTCCAACACTTCAAACGCTGAAGCAGAAATAGCATGCAGCTCTTCATAGACACTCTGGATCACTTTATTCGTATCCAACTTGATTCGAGTCCACTCTATTTTCAAACGTCAAGCAGCTGCATCTTCTTTTTGTGCAGGAACTCACATAATTTTCACACGTTCTTATGAGGATGTTGAACGCCATATGGTCCACATTGAGTTTCCTGGTAGATACGTCATTTCTTTTAACTGCTCATGTAATTCAGATCTAATTATCATAAATGATTGATAAAACTACTAGTCATTAGCTGTGGCGTTTTTCTTCATAATACAGCTTTTTACACTTGGAAAAAATGACAGTTCAGAATATGTCTGTGATGTGTTGGCTGCAGTCATAACAAGAATAGATGCAACACTTTCACTAAGAGTCTTTATACCGTTTTCGACTTATGTTGCATGCATAAAGATATTACAGCATTTTATGTTTCAACGAGTGTGTAGAGAATTGAAGCCTGAAGTTCATTGAAACTTCAATTTGAATAAACACTGAACGAAGTAAGATATGCTGAAACAACTATTGAAACCAAAATCAGGAGCATTTTGCTGACGGTTGAAGAGGATACAATAGCTACAGTATGTCCAAAGAGAATAGGGGGTATTTGTATCTGCGCTGACCAAGCAACAGAGTGGTTTGGAGGAGTAGCGTATGCATAGGTTGTTACTCTACTCTTTGAAGTTTTTGTAAAGATGGAATTGCAGCACCGAAATAGCCGATATCACCCCAGAGATGTCTAGACGCGTGATATGATGGCTTTTTATATACTAGCTGACCCGGCAGAATTCGTACTGCCTCAATCGATAAATGAAAAAGCAACTTTAATATTATAATAAACTATTATGGTATAATACCTTGAAGTGGGCATACAATTTTCCTGTACAGGGTGGGCATATTTCGATGTTTTAGAACTACAACTTTTGAACCAGAGGAGATAGACAAAATCTGATACCCCATTCTCGATCTCTTTTTCGGAAAAACTAACAAGAGTTTCATTCATTTTTGGCTACCTTCTTGTGTTTTCGATTTATAAGCGAAAATTGAAAAAAGGCGATATCGAAAAAAATTTATATCTCCGCTAATACTGATGATAGAGCTCTGAAATTAAAACATTCTACAGGCACTTTTTTACGTAGAATCCAGTGTCATGCTCGTCTTTTCTGTACCATTTTCAATTACGAAGCTTTGATCCAGAGTTATGTTTTTTAAATGGAAACACTATATTTCTGTGTCATTTTCTAAAAGCTTGATTTTTTCTGATTTCAAAAATTTATAACATCGTAGAGTTTGTATCAATATGAGTATAGAAATTGGTTAAATACCTATTTTCATGCGAGTCTCAATACTTTCTATGGTTTCAACTGTTGATGAGCACAGAAAAATGTAACTTCCTATAACAAGAGCATGGAAATGAAAAGACTACTAGAAAGAAATTATGGTAATTATACGATACAAAATTTTGCGTGCTTATCGACAATTGAAACCATAGAAAGTATTGATACTCAGATGAATATAGGTTCTTGACCAATTTCTATACTCATATTGATTTATTGATACAAACCATACGATGTTATATAATTTTGAAATCAGAAAAAATTATGCTTCAGAAAATGGCAAAGAAAGCAAGTGTTCTTCTTCAAAAAAATCTAACTTTGTGTCTTAGCTTCGTAATTAAAAATGCTGCAAAAAAGGCGTGCATTGCACTCGATTCTACGTAGAAAAGTGCCTGTATAATGTTTTAATTTCAGAGCTCTATCATCAGTATTGGCGGAGATATAAATTTTTTCCGATATCACCATTTTTCCAATTTTCGCTTATTACTCGAAAACAAACGAAGGTAGCCAAAAATGAATACTACTCTTGTCAGTTTCTCCGAAAAAGAGATCGAGAATGGGGTATCAGATTTTGTCTATCTCCCCTGGTTCAAAAGTTGTAGTGCTAAAACATCGAAATATGCCCACCCTGTATAATTAGTCTAGTCAATGAGGGCGGAAATTAGGCATTACCTCCGAATTCTATCAAGATGCTTCGATTCTGATAAAATTTTGGATATAAGCTATACTTGTCTCCTACCCTATGCCGATTTATGCTTAATACTTTTGAGGGGTGAAACCAACCCCTTTATCCAAAATTGAAAGAAACTTGTTCTAACGTGAATCAAAGTAATTTTTGGGCCTCAGTAGCGTTTTATGAAGTTCAATGAAGGTCTTCATATACTTCAAGACCGCATAAACCACCTCCTTTCAGCATAAAATGGGTAAAAATGGGTTTTTATTAATATAAATAATATGATATTTATGTTAATTCTGATTATTTTTCATTGTATTATCTGTTATGGCAAAATATATTATTATTATAATTAATTAATTTCAATCAATTTTATAACAGTATTTTGGATCAATGTTAGTTTTACTTATTTTTATTTTTCAACCCCTGAAAGCAACCCCTATCTGTTCAAAATGACAAAATGAAAATATTATTTGAACATCTTATTCATGCATCTATTTATTCACGTGAAATTAATACTATTTGTGTCAAAAAATTAATCTAATTCTGAGTGGCTGTCGCCACTATCAATTATTTCTTCATCTTTGCCAAAGATTGGACAACTGTTTTGGCAGTTAATACCACCACATTCTCCACATGTAGCGTTACAAAAAAGACTCAGTTTTCTGCAAGTGCATGACGCATTGCATTCTTTTTTACAGTTACAAAAAATCATTTTCAACAATTTTTGTGGTTCAGGTGTTTTTTACATTTTTGTGGGCTGCAAATATCTATTGGTAGTATTGCAACCGCAATCATTTGAATTGAGGGCTTTATTACTTAGCCAAATTTGATTTTGATAATTTTAAGCAAGCATTTATTTCATCGGCAGCCGTCGATTTTGAAATTACCGGTAATGGTTTTCGGAAGTCACCAGACAAAAGAATCAATGCGATCCAAAACATCCCTCTAGGCAACTCAAAATACACAGTAATTGTTTACAAATATAATAGTAGAATGGAGATTTGTTCAAAACATTTAGTCATAAAATTTTCCGTAGTGTTCGGAAGAAAGATATATGTAATAACAGATGGACTCGGATGCGTTAATATTACTAGAAAATGTAGTTCACCAAATTAATATCAAATGTAATACTTGCACGAAAACGTTTTTAACCGTAGCGACACCTACTGGCGTTATTCGCAAGAAGAAAAATTATTTCCTATTTTTTTTCAATTTCATCAGATTTTTCAGATTACAAATGTGTTTTATGTTAACCCCGTTGTGGAATAATTAAGATACAAATACCCCGCACCCTTTCTGGACATCTTGTATAATAGACTTTTGAATTGAAATCTAAATACTTGAGGTCCTAGACGGTGCATTCTTGTCATTAGAAAATAATAATTCCAACAAAAAAAACAACTCAAACAAAAACATATTAATAATCCCAAAACAAATTAGTATGAGTTCAAAAGTGAATTGTAGGTAAAGTGGCACTATTATAAATTGCTGCAAATGTCCAATTGATGAGCTCTTCGTACAAATTCAATCCAGGACAAATCACTACACCTGCAACCAGATGAACAAACGACAAGCTAATGGCCGACACCGATCTCCAAACCAACAATGATAAATTTGGAACAAGTGGATTTCTGGTCTGGTGTCTAGCTAGATGACTGCAGGCTACCCATTGAATGATGACATCATGACGGTTATGTAGATTGGAATTAGCATCCTTAAATATGTGAATGAATTAAATTTGGAGGTTACGTTGATCCGCTGTCACTTTCGGTGTTAATCCACGTGTTTGTTTGGGTTCCTCGGAAAAAAAAGATTTTAAGTTCGATGTAATGTAAACTGGCATATGGTTTAATTATAATTTGGTCACGTGCGGTATTTCGCACTCTCCAAGAGAAATATACGATGTGTGAAGTGATTCTAGTGTTTCGTCGGAATTTTATTTTCTGAAATTTTCTTGGATTTTCAACCTGTCTCTGAGAAGACTAAATACTACTGCAATTCAATATTGTACTTCTAGTTTTTACTGTTATTGTTCTAGTGGTACGATTAATATTGATGTTCTTATATAGGTTAGGTTATTGATAATAAAAAATTGTAATTCCTTGAATTATTATTATAATTTTATCTGATTTCATCATAAGAAATTGTATTGTTAATAGTATATTCTAAAACGAGTTGCAGAATGAGCATGAGTGTTGGAATTGTCTTCTGCAACGAATATTAGACGATATTTTCTCTATTTCAGTGAAGTTTTGTGAAATATGTACTCTCGAAATTCAAATAGAAATTAAGATTAGTGACTTTTGTATTGTATCTTGGCAGTTGGTATGACTTACGAAATTAGATAGATTACGGAATTTGAATTGATTTGATTTGAAAATTGAGAGGATCTGACATCAGTTCTGACAACCACAAAATAAAAAAAATTACTGGAAACAATGTTGTAATGAGTTTCATTACAACACTACTTTTAGTAGTGTAATGAACTCATTACGATACTGAAATAGAAAATCGTATATTATATTAAGAGGATTGAAAGTGCATATTTTTTTACGAGCAATATTTGCAGTTGAGAGGCGGAGCGCAGTGCAGATGAGCGAATGCAAAATTGCTAGTAAAAATAGGCACTTTTAGTCCGTCTGATATATACTATTTTTTCTTCAACCAAGTCAATTAGTTTCATTCAAAAATTGTTAATAATTTGGTAATAAATTTGAACACCTATTAATTATAACAGCGATAGCAAGTCGGTAGTCATGGATATCTGGTATTTTTGGTAAATTATGATTGTCAAATAGACTTCAGTAGACGTACTAATTATTAAATTTTTGTGGTAGTTTTTAAGCTGCTTTCAAAATGAATTCCGAAAACGTCGAAAATATACCTGCGGATATATTGGAAAATCCCGAAGCAGTATATCTTAATCTTTTGCCACCCAAATCTCGCCAAGTTTATGATCTTGCATGTCAGCGATTCATGAATTGGTGTAAAGAAAAAAATGTGAAAAACTATGCGGAGAGTGTTCTTATGGTGTATTTCTCAAATTTAACGAAGACCGTCAAGCCATCCACTCTTTGGTCACAGTATTCAATGTTGCGATCCACACTGGATATCAAAAATAATGTGGATATTAGTAAATATTCAAAATTATCGGCATTTTTAAGAAGGCAAAGTGATGGATATATACCTAAAAAGTCTAGGGTTTTTACAAAGGAGGAAGTGGATCGGTTGCTGGATATGGCACCTGATAATGTATATTTGATGATGAAGGTTGTATTAGTATGATGAATTGGAGGTGCTATGCGTTGTGACGAACTAGTTCATTTGAAAATTGATGACATTGAAGATATGGACTCGGTCCTGGTCGTAAAAATTTTGCAGACAAAAAACAAGAAACCTCGTTTGTTTACCATTGAAGGCTATAATTATTTGCGTTTATTTCGAAAATATGTTGCACTACGGCCATCAAATATACAGGAACGTCGTTTATTTTTGAAGTATGTGAATGGGAAGTGTCAAAGAATGGTTGTTGATATTCACAAAATTAGTGCCGTGCCTCAAGAAATTGCAAAATTTTTGAAGTTAGAAAATTGGAAGGAGTATACTGGACATTCGCTAAGAAGAACATCTGCTACACTTCTTATTGATGGTGGCGGTGACCTCACCTGTCTTAAAAGACATGGAGGTTAGAAATCGAGTACGGTAGCAGAAGAATCACGTATCAAAAAAGAGAATACAGCCAGAAAAATATTGCAACCTGACAAAGAAGGTACAAGTACCTGTTCAGATATTTCCTCGAATGTTTCATCAACAGTTACGGAGAATATTTTGAGTTGTTTTAAAATTAATGAAAATCTTTCGAATTGTTCGAAAATTGTTAGTGATAATTTCAATGGTGCTTTGAATTTTGGCAATAATTGTTCCAATTGTACATTGATTATCACTATAAATATCAAATAAATACCTATATATAGTTGCCCAATTAGTCTGTTTTACTAAGTTTGTGAGAGACAATGTTTTTTCTTCAAATTTCAATCAGAGAGCTCAAATGCAATTACTTTTAATCCTAGGATTAAAAGTGGTGCTGAGCAACGAGCAAATTTTTGTACGGTAAGGGAATTGATGGTTTTTGCACCTGAAAATAGTACAAAAATGTCAACATTTTTTGATGGTTGGAGAAAAAAATATTTTTAACACTTTTCCACGTAAACAATCATTTTTACTTATAAGGCTGTTGGGTGTCATTGAAAGTGACACTTTTAATGGCAGTTTTACAAAAACAACTATTTTGTACTAGGAGTTACTAACTCGTTCATATCAATATTACCAACTGTTTTCATTCGACCAACGAATAGCGTAACTTTACGGTGCATTAAGTTTCAGTGCTGCATCCTCATTGCTTCATTATCATTGATATCGTACCCTTGGTTGAATATCCCTTTAATTAAGCTAATCTTCACCCCAACGGTTGGATTATTCGTGCAAAATGAAATAAATGAATTTCTAAAACGAAGTCGTACGACAAGCTGTATAAAAAGCCAGGTGTAATAGACCTTCAGGCGCTTCCCCTATGAGTCACCCTTAAAATGAACGCACCCTGTCCCACCTCGAAATGTATTCTTCATGGGCGTAACATTATATTGTCCAAACTTTTGTCCTTGATTTTCTCGTATGCCCATTTTTAAGGATAGTTTCTCCGGAAATGGTGATTGGATCTAATTTAAACTTCGTGGTTACTTTCAGAATTAACAATATGAAGGTCCATTTGAAATTCCGTGAAATTCGCTATTAGGCTAGAAGAGTTACTTCAATTTGAAAATGTTCATTTAATGTGATTCTGTGATTGAATTTTTGGGTCCTGACGCGTCATCAAATCAATGCTTCTTCGTCGAATTGGGTTTTGCTGAATTTCCCCATTATATAACAGTATATTCATTATTCATTGAGTCCCATACACGAGCAAAACCGCAGGTATTGAATAATTCTAATTATACTTATGAAAAATCATTAGTTAATCTATTTATAGTCCAATTTCACCTTAGAGATAGAATATTCTATCATCACTTATTTTTATTATCATTCTTTTCCTAATTTTTCGTAACTAGTATGTCAATAAAAGAATCTTTGCTTTTATAGAAAAAATGCATAAATTTGAATCCAGAACAGAAAACGTGACGTTCATTTGGAACACATTTTTTAGGAAGCTCACAAAATCATAATTGAAAAAAAAATATTAACAGAATCAAGCAAAATTTCTCGTCATAACAATAATGAATGGGAAAATACAGAAAAGAAAAAAAGGAAATGATAGAACAAGAAAATAACATCAAGGAACAGCAGATATACGATTATATAAAAGTTTTTGTTGTTGTTTTTTAATTCTTTTTTTTTTTGGTTCGATACAGGGTGGAATGTGTCAAAATTCCCAGACCAACCGAGTTATTTTATATAAGTGAACGGAGTATACAATAATTAATTCTTCAAGTTTTGTAGGTCACTGAAATAACAGACATCAAAATGACGTCCATGTTTGATGCGGTATACTTTCCAGAAGTGGCTTGAATAAATATGTATCTAAAATGTTCTCTTATAAGGTAACGCTCAGCCGATAATTGTAGACCTCATAACCACACAGCGTAGATATAACGATTCAACGTTGCGTCTTCGAATTCATAAAATTTTATCGCCAATCGCTGATTCCAATGAATTGAATGAACCATTATAATAAATAATTCGGTATCAGGAATTAACCTTGGTGAAGGTTAGTAGAAAATGAAAGAACGATTGATAAATGACGACATAAAACAGTAGGTCTGAGAATTTTACTTGTATAACCCATCTCATAAACACAGCTTGAGCAAAAAAGTTTTTTAGGGTCACACACTGAAATTTCAATCAAACTTTTTCATCCCACTCCTGAAACAAGATAGTAAACGTTCGACAATCTCTCGGAGAAACTGTACAGATCTTTTCAGAAAGCTATAACAATAACCCTGCATTATCAATTTGAATGAGCATCAAAAATATATTTTCAATGCCTTGTGTTCATCCTTAAAGTATCGAACATCTATCTAATGTAGCATTGAAAAATTTAAGCTCCTTTTCCACGCTATCTTCTCAAATGTCATGACAACCTAGACTTCCTTCTCTCTAGTGAATTCCTAATTGATTTGTTGACGAATTACCTTCAGATAAGAAGTACTACGGTATTCCACATTATATCTTTCGTTGATGCATCGTTTCCTGTGGTTAATTGATAATTAGATCCATTTTAACAAGAAGGCTCTTCAGGAAGGAGAAAAATAAAAGTACAACACTGTTTTACTTAACAATCGAAAACTATGAATTAATCGAATACTTTGTTTGAAGAGCCAACTAATTCTTCAGTAATCTTCAGAAGTCTGAATTGATCAAGAGATCAATATAAGAATATAGAAGAGATCATTATTAACTCTAGTGTAGGTCAAGAGGTGTATATATTAAAGAATAAAGAGATCCAGGGAAAATCTTAAAGTTTTTTTCTCATTTCTTCTTATAAACTTCAATAACTGCTGAGACAGTTTTGTCCATTTAGAGTTTGTCTTCTGAACTGACATTAACTTCATTAACATCCCTAGCAGATTTAGTAGAGGTCGAACTGATTTTCAGGTCCTCGATTCTTGTTCATGTTTTGATTACACATTCTCCTTGAGGGGGGTATAAACTAGAACAGAACATTCCATTGAGAAGGTCTTATATTCAGAGATTTGAATAGATACCTCTATCAAAATCAATATTGGAGTTAAACACATCAACCACGCAGATATTTCCAACCAAGACCCAAGACTAGGATACCTTCAAAAAGCTTCATTTCTCTAGTTCTAGAGCTTTAAAAATAGAAAGACCTAAGCCTTTTCAAACTATTGTTTCCGTAAGAAAAAACACAACTTTATGTTATAGCTCAGCGAGGAAACCTTTTAGCAAAAAACAAAGTACGCTATTGGATTGCTATGAAAAAAGTGTTATGTGCTATGTTTTCATTGCAACATCTTAGCACAAACAGAAACGAAGATAATGGCCAAAGTTGAAATCGCCCAAATTTAAATTTTCGCCTATAACTCGAAATCAAAAGAAGATAGAGGAATGCAGTTGATGGATGGCATTATGAGTTTCTCTAAAAAAGACCGTAACGTGTCATTCATTCTCCTCTATCTCTCACGGCTAAAAAGTTGTAGTTCGAGTATCACCAGTTTTGCGCACCCAGTAGATACCCATTTCAATGCCATTAAATTTTTTTATATTTTGGACTTTTGTTTTTTTTTTGTATTTCACCTAATATATTGCCTTAAAAAAAACCAATGGTTAGTAAAACTTTATTCATCTCTAAGGCAAGTTCGCCAGGTCAGCCAGCTTATCTAAAGGGCACAACTGGTCCCACCACCAGATCCCTGACGCTCTTTAGTTTCTGGGATAGGAAATGATTCTAAACACTTCATGGTCAACATTCAAAAATATAACAGCTGTTTCCAGACGAAATCGTTGGCGAAACACATATTGGACAGGACAATTTTATGTCCACTTTCAAGGTAATATACCTTAATAGTCAATTATAATATTAAAAATGCTTTTTTATTAATCGATTGAGGCAGTACGAAGTCTGCCAGGTCAGCTAGTTTTCTGATAGACATATGATGTCTATCTAAAGCTCCACGTTGAAGGGAAACATAGTGATGCCATAATTAGGAAGTTCTCGAAATAAGGCATTACGTTTTCGAATCAAAGGATTTTCTTGAATTTCTACGTTGATGCATGTAACAATTTCATGCTGGAACTTTATGAACAGGGAAAATATTTTCAAGTTTCGTGTACACTAGATTCATCTGTGCCTCTGAAGCAACAAAACATCAATTGAACATCTCAAATTTACTCCATTGCTGCAAATTCAGAATAAACAGAGAATAAAGGAGTTAATGAGTTGTTTTTTGTTTTGTTGTTCATTCTCTTTCTGGGGAGAAAAAACGAAAAAAATTTTGTTTCATATGAGAAATGGGTATTTTCATTATGCGCCAAGAATACTTTAGTAGAGAACCCATTAGAACTAAACTCTGATAGGAGTTTCTACTGATTCCTTAGTCTGAAAAATTTGTTCTGCCAAAACTCAGAGATTCGAAACGACTTCTCATACAACAATTTTCAATGGGAATACAACAGGCAGGATTCTTGCCTTCTTTGCAGCTTCTAGTTACCTTATTCTCTAATTGGATTTACACGTATATAAGTCTTGTTAATATACAACTCTTTTCAAAAACAGAGAACCACTCAGCTTCTGTTTTTAGTTCTTGACTAAACTAGAACAAATATCTTCATTGAGAATGGCCTAGTTCCTCATGCAGCTGGATTTTTATTGAAACATCGTATAAGTGTTTCCCATTCTACCTCAACTTTCATAGCACTAACAGTTCTGTTTGAAACTCTATTTAAAACTTCTTTCACACAAATTCTTTCAGACAATGATGTTCTGTTCTCTTCCCTTTCAAAGTTGAAACTACTATGAAACAAATCTTTGATGGTATTTCTTGAAACACGAGAATGCTCTCTAGGACCTCACATATACTGAGTCTTCAATTTCTTGGGTTTATAGGTCATATATCCGGATTTAAGCCACAATTATGAACATGTAGGTAACACCCATACCGCAAAAAATCGGTAATACCATAAAGTCCAATTTTGAATGTTTGTCTGCATTAATTCCACACTACGTCAGATGGAATGGTACAATATCTGAGTACTTCAATATAATTAAATGTGTGTATCATCATCTGCTCGTATCTGCGGAGTGTGACTGAAGAGGGGGGATCAACGCTTAAAATGCCCATCAGTTGTGCATATTTACCTTCTTTTCCGCTCTTGGGAGTGTTTCCATGTTATTCCCATTAACCACAGGCGCTTTTTCCTGGGTAACACCCCCGTTTGGGGTTGTCCCATTTCCCAGAGCCATCTGTAGCGATGTCAGTCAATTTTCACACAGTAAACGAGCAAAAAACACCGATACGTGAACGTGTAGACGTGTGCATCACAGATATGTACCCTATTTCGTCACTCGTGAAACCAGCACCCGGTATAACATGACAACGACGTAAAAACGCAGCGAACTCAGACTTGTGAAGGATATTTTTACACTGGCGGATGACTGTTCACCGTATTTTATTATCGGAGTGAGCTAAGACTAGCTGATTGTGTTCATTTCGTTCTGTCGCGTTTGCGGTGTTCGCCGGTGGACAAACGGGCTGTTATGTAACTCGTGCGCAAGCGCGGAGATGCCGTAACACCAATCCTTCTCGCCGGTAAAATGAATCCTGAAGGGGTCGAGTGGATCGTAGGTAGGAAACGTGTTTTTGGGTCTGACACATCTGCTTTGATCCTAGGGTTAAACTGCAAAGGTTACTTGAGATCTTGAGAAGTTATTAACTGAAATTAGGTCAAATTTCCCTCAAATCCTGAAAACTGTTGAAAATTAAATTTTTAAATTTATGCATCTGAGAGTTGATGACCTTTCCCTGAAAAATTGTACCAATAAATTCGGATGATGTGATTTGAATCAACCTAAGACGTAAGTTTTGAAAAAATTATTCTTCTGGTGATAAGAAATTCATAAGATTTCACATGATTTTACTGTTAATTAATTAAAAATGTACAATTCAATCTGATCTTTCAATGAGAACGAAAACGCGAGCAATTTTGGTAATTTCAACATTTAAACAATCAAAAGGTCTCATTTTTCAGAAGCAGTTTGTGTTCATTATTAAATGAGAGCAAAAATGATCAAAGATGTTTTCTTTCCTATAACAACTCTTCATAATTTATATGAGAAGCAGTAGCTTTAGGTGAAAGGTAAATTTTAAACCCTAAAGCTGTTTTAACTTCAGCAGTGGATGTTTGAAATTAACTTTTTTCATTGAAAATTTGTGCCAGGAAAATTATTCCATTTTATGCCCATCAAAGATTCTCACATACAATTCAGCAAAAACTTTTAGGAAGTTTAACTTGACATCTAGTTCAGAAATTATCAATTTATTCATTCTAACTGGTAACTGAATATTTAGATTGATAACGAGCAGAATAATACATTCTAGGTGAAAGTATTTCGAAACTATAGGGGCAATTAGAATTAAAGAAGTACTATCTTGGATTTGCAATAAAAGGCGAATCCACCAAAATTATCAGTCCTTTCTGAATGAAGTATACGGACAGATGAAAGTACAAGAATTTGGAAAATGAATCTCCGTTAAGAAACTTTCATACCCCTCATTAAGTAAAACGTAAAAATGATATTAGAAGTTTAGTTCTTTGTTCTTTGAATATTATTTTTCTTGAAGCGCATCCACCATTCTTATTCCGTAAAATATGTATCCATTCTTCTATTCATTCATTTCAACGAACGGAATCTGTTCACATGAAGCTGCTCAGGAATGTCTCACAGTTTTTCGTCTTCACCAGACATAAGTATAAGAAATTGTCGAAATATACCCAACATTGAGATGAAAACGTCCATTTATATTTCCAATGTTCTTATATGAATGACCATTTAAAAAAAAATACTTGAAACCTGATGGTAGCTCCACCTATTGGGACTAATTTTAAATCTGAATTATTCAGGGATCCATCAAATACATACCTATTTATTACCGATTTCCTTGGAACATTCTCAATGTATACAGCGCCATCTGACGTCAATATGGGAATGAAGTGCATCATGATATTTCAACCAAACTGCAAATAATAACGGAAAAAGGAAATATACCTTTCATACCCTTTTTATTTCAAAATTGGATGCATTTTATATAAAATTTAAAAAAAAAATCACGTCATAAACAAGAAAAATATTCACATTTCGAAACTGGTGGGTCGATCAACCGAAAGAAGATAGTGTTCGAACATTGTCGAATATTGAAGATCTATAAGAGTTTTTTTATTTCCGGAACTCAAAATTTAAAAAAATCCGAAAAGAGTTCCAAATAAAAAAAAACGAAAAGAGAGGAGAGTATAGATAGTGGCCAACCAAGAGGCAAGAGAAATTGAAACGAAGTCAGTCATGATTTAATAAATTTCAGAATATCTGAAAAGAGTTCCAAACAAGAAGAATTTCTTTTCCTACTATTGGGGAAGTCAAATAAAAGTAAAAGATGCTCAGACATACTCGAATGAAGATTTACATAAGTTTGAATATTTGTTTTTCTGAAATTCGAAATTTCAGGGTTTATGAAGAGAGTTCCGGATAGAAAGATTTTTTTCTCGAAACTTGAAAATATTCAAATGGAATTGAACAGTGAACAAAAATCGTCACATGAAGATCTACAGATCTTTCTATGTTTGTTTCTTTGAATTTCCAAATAAGAAAATCTGAAAAGAGTTCCGAAAAACGAATCGTATCAGAATGATTTTAGTTTAGAAAATGGGGGGTAGTCAAAGGTTACTAAGAAATCAAAACGTGTGTCTATTTGTTTTTCCAAATTTTGAAATTCTAGGAAATCTGAAAAGAGTTACGGATCAAATTTTTTTTCATCTGGAGGGTAGTCAAATAAAATAACGAGGTGGTCGAACGGACATTTATACGTGTCTATATTAAATTTTTCCAAATTCAAAATTCTTGGAAATATGAAAAGAGTTCCTAATCGATACATTTTTTTTCGAAACTGGAGTCAAATTAAATTGAAAGTGGTCAAATAATATCAACGTTCCAAACGAAAATTTTGTAGGATCGCCAAATGAAAGTAAGAGGTGGTCAAATATGGTTAAGAAACGATCCGTGTATGTATGTGAATATTTGTTTCACCGAAATCGGACCTTTCTGGAATTCCGGGAAGAGTTCCGAATCAAAAACATTTTTTTTTTCGAAAATGGATGATAGCTGAAATAAGTATGTGAAACATGCTTCGCAGAGATTATATTTGTCTTTTTTTAAATTTAAATTTTAGAAAAGCCGAAAAGAGTTCCAAAAAACATTTTCAAACGAAGATAAATGCGCGTGTAAATTTTTTTTCCGGAATTCGTTCATGAAGACCCTATTTCTTCTTCTCATGGCTGAGCGACCATCATAGGCATTTCCTAAAACCGACACAATGCACCAAGCAATTTGCAAACAAATACCTGGTATCGCGCACACCTCATTACAACTTAATTAAACCGAATCATGAAATTAACGCTGATTTTAACCTGTTCCCATCTTCTGTCCAGCTTTTTACGCTTTTGCTTTCATCCTTTGTGCCGTTCGTCAATTGGTAGCAATTACCAACCGCCGGAAGTACTTCTCGATTAAAAGTAACAATCAAACATGTCATTCGTATCGATTATATAAGTTACCTCATGGTCATGGTGACAATCGGCATATTTGCAATGCGCATGTCGTATTTGTCCGGTATATAAATCAAAATAATTGGTGTATTTCGCAATTCCTTTTTTTGAGTGGGTCTGTTAAAATGTCGAAGATGTTTTTCAGGCCTTTGATTGCCCTTCTGATTTTTTCAGTGATCGGGTATATTTCAACAGTGAGTATTTCTTGGTATTTCGTGGATCATTCCTTCATTTAGACTATTCATTGTAGTTATTCAAATTTTTTACTCATTCAAATTGATTTTCAAGGGGTTATTCATCTATCATCTAACACAACCCTAACGGGCTTAAGATCTTATATCAAATGCCATCATAAGTCATTTCAGGAAATTCTCATTTCAATAACTCGTGAAACATATTTCTTCCAATTTGAAGAAAAACAGCTTGAAAACAAAGGATATTAAAAATTAAAATATCAAATCAGTCTCTACCCAAAAATTCGAATTAAACAATAGCAAAAAGAGTCAGAAGATAAATAAAGGAAATTATTCCAAGCAGGCTGCCTACCATCATTTGTAGGCATATGATTTATTTATGAGGCGGAGTTTGTAAATAAACTGCTTCACATGAGTTATTGATATTGACTCAAATTGCAAAAAAATATAGTTTAAATGAGATTTTGTGATAAAAATTCATATTAATATGATTTCAAGTTGCAGGAAATAAAATTAATTTTAGCCTGTAGGTCTGAAGAGTATACAGGGTGGTTAGGTAAAATTGAGAATAGTAACGAAATTTCATTCCCAGAGAATTCAAGTAATCAATACAATGTATGTACAATAACAGCTCGACATCTTCTTTGCATACTGCACACAAGGCTGTTGAACATTTCTTGAGAAATTTGGTTCCATAAACGGGGCAGAAGCTCTCACAGATCATTTAAGGATTCTGGGTAGGTTGATATTTATCTAATCTTCTTTGGAGCATATCCCATGCATGTTCTATGCAATTCAAATCTGGTGAGTGCGGAGGTATTGGTAAATGTGGAATACCAATCTTCTCGGGCGCATTCTCAACTATGGCTGCACGGTGTGGTCTAGCGTTATCGTTTAAAAATTGAAAAGTTTCACCAATAGCAGCGTGAAAATTTCGCAAAACGTTGTCAATGACATGCTCCCTATCTTGTAAGGCGGTCATATTCCTAGGACAAAAGTGTAGATCTGTGCGACCGTTGAAACATATCGCAGCCCATATCATAACACTGCCCTCTCGGAATAGATAGACTTCTTGGATATAGTGACGATTACGGGGTATGCGTATGATTGTCCATACCCTTATTTTTCGAGAATCTAAAAATCGTCCATATCTGGATTCAGATATGGATCTGAAAAAGACACTACGCCATTGATCGTTCCAATTGATATGTTGCCTTGCCAATTCTAGTCTTGGACGCTCATGGTCACGTGTTAATGGATCTCCTTTTAATGGACGTCTAGAACCTAGATTCACCTCTCTCAAACATCGTCTGATGGTTTTCGATGGAAACTTGGACCCCATCTGCATTTTGAAGAGTATTCCGTAGCATTCTACACGTAGATGTAGGCTTTCTTCTCGCCGAAACGGTGATGAAACGATCCTGAGAAGGTGATGTTTCTCGTCGCCCACCAAGCCTTTGTCTTTCCAACACGGAACATGTCTCCCTAAACCTATTCCAAAGTCGAGATATCACACTTAGTTAGACTTGGAGCCACCCTGTAGCATTCCGATAGCCCTATTAGCCTCAGCGTTTGTTAATTTACGTCTTGACATTTTCAGAAAACCGGTTTCAAATAGAAGCCGTTGATAAACTGACTCCAATTGAAAAAAAGAACATTCATGAAACATATGCAAAGAACCAAACTTCAGAAAAAAGGCGACCAGATTGACGAAATGTCTCATACTGATTTTTATTGGATCGATTCAAGTTGACATTGAGTTTTAAATGATTTTACAGCGATTTTCTCGAAGATTACAATTCATACTTTTCATTGAATTATCTCCAAGCTATCCAATATCCTAATTTGAAAAAAAAACAGCTTAGAAAAAACGAATTTAAAAATTAAGAAAGCGAATCACTCGGTACCCAAAAATTCATATTTATCAATAGAAAAAAGAATGAAAAGATAAATGAAGGAAATTATTCGAAAAGGGCTGCTCACCATAATTCGTAGGCATATATGATTTATTTATGAGGCGGAATTTGTTAATATAAAATTCTTATGCAATAAGAAGCATTAAAAATCAACGTCTGCAGTCTGCCACCATGAAAGAATTGCGTTGTCAATTGTCAGCGCCTCTAAACTTTAAAATATAAAGGTATGTAAAGAATCTGTTCATAATATGTGAGAGGGTGACTCAAATTCAAATATCTGCATAACAAAAAAAAACTTAAACTCGTAACAAAAATAAACTGAGTGAGAAAATGCAGAACAAATCAATATGCTCAGAAAAGTAAAAAAGATAACTAGGTTATGTTTTTAAATCAATGAGAAACGAACAATTATCAAAAAATTTAAAGAGTTAATCTAATCATTCACAGCATAAGCATAATAAAGCATAATAAAGGTTTTCAATGTGCTACCAAGAAAATTGCAGGAAATTCAGGAGAGAAATATTTGATATTTTAGTAAATTGTGAATCCTATGATATAGGAGAATTTTTTGATTATTGTAGTAATTAAATTTGACTGGTTTCAACTATGTAACATGTAAATGGTATCATTTATTGAAATAAACTATATATCTATCTAACTATATATCTATCTATATCTATCATAGCTGCAGACATCCATTAACAATAATCTCTTTCAGGTACCATTGGCCCCCCTCAAACCAAAGAGGAACTCATCAAAGACATCTCGGAATTCCTCCACGAAAACGAGGATGTTGCTAAAGCCCTCAGAAACGTGGACATGGACCACTTCATGACGAGGAGTCGTCGCGACGCCATCGACGATTCTATGATGAACGTCGACATAGGGAACGAACCGCCGATGAAGAAAGAAGAAGGATTTTTTGACAGAGCGGCTAAGTTCATGATGGAAGTACTCCAGAGATTTCTCAAATGGGTTAACTCAGATAATTAAGGCGGGAGCGATTCAAGCGGTTAAAACGGTGATTTTGAATGCTATTTTCGGTTGAAATAACGGTTATTTATTATATTTCGTTAATTGTGAAAACTACTATAGGTTTGTTGTTACATTCAACTTTATATGATCCAAGATATTGAATTATTCAGAGTGTTTTGCGTTACAGTTTCTACAAAATTGAGCATTCTTCTCAAGGGCATTAAAAAAAAACTGTGATTTTGAATGCTATTTTCGGTTGAAAAATAACGGTTATTCATTATATTTCGTCAATTGTGAAATCTACTCTAGATTTGTTGTTACATTCAACTCTATATGATCCAGGATATTGCAATCAGGGCGTTTTGCGTTACAGTTTCTCCAAAATTGAGCATTCTTCACAAGGGCATTCAAAATCAAACGGTGATTTTGAATGCTATTCTCGGTTAAAAATAACGGTTATTTATTATAGTTCGTTAATTGTGGAAATTAATCTAGGTTTGTTGTAACATTCAACTCTATATGATCCAGGATGTTTTGAGGTACAGTTTCTCCAAAATTTAGCATTCTTCTCTAGGACATTCAAAATTAAATTGGTAAACTCTAACAATGTGATATTTTAAAGAATATCAGAAGAAGGATTGTTGAAAATATGTAAATTTTGTAAATTCTATACAATAAATTGATAAAGAAAAAAGTTGTTCATTTTTATTGCCCTTTTGTAGGGCAACTGGTGGTTTGGAGTCGATGCTGAAAACCTATTTAAAAAAATAATCTTAAATGTTAGAAATTTTTCAACACAAAAATGGCAGTATCCGGAATATTTGTTTCACCCGTTTTTCTGTATAACTACAAAACTTCTGCTAGTTTCAAATTGCAAACAGTAATCGAGATAGTTCAACAATTACAGTTGAAACTAAGAAAGGCAGTTTAATCTACTCTGACCGATTTTGATGAAACTTTCACTACAATGTAGAGAATTTATTTTGAGAGGTTTTCATGTTGGGTTAATTCCTATATCACGAACAATTGAGAAAAAATAAGGAGTTTCATGATAAAGTCGGTGATTAACCCACTTTTTTCAGGATTTTACGGCCGACGCTGGGTCAACTATAAAAGATAGAAAAGCATGGTTGGAGAAAATTTTGAAGTGCTCAAAGGGTTCTATAAAAAAGTCCGCGACAGCATATGTCTAATTGCTGGGGACAATAACCCACGATAACCATTTTTAACATTTCCAGTTCAATTCAAAGTAATGTTCAATTTGATGAGGACTCCCGACTGGCATGGAATGAATTCTATAAAAATGAATGTGATTGTTATCTGCGGCATTTATTCCTGATGAAAAAAGCTCTTTACAGTATAGTTTTCTAATGGATACTTTAAAAGTTACCGCAGGTTGAACGAATGCGAATTTGAGCAAGAAATCATTAAATCTACGCGAGATCGCTTTGTCACGTAGTCACGTGCCTGTCTTCCCTTCGATACGAGGTTATGAATGTGGGGTTGCGGACCTATCAGTACCGTTTTAAATTGAAAGATATAAAAATTGAAATTCTGAATTCAGGGGAATATTTATCATCAGTTGAATTTTGTTTCTTTGATTTTCTGGTATAATTTCAAACTGTTAGAATGACTTATTTGTGTTTTGTATGAGATAATAAAATAAACTTTTATTTCCAGAGAAAGAATTCTGTTAGTTATTATAAAGGGAATATTTTTTCTTGACATTACAATGTATAAAATATGAAATCAATCAGTAAAAGAGAAAGATGAATCTGTTTGAAATATCGTGTTTTTCGATCTCTTATAATTACTCGGAAACTATAAAAATGTATCGATAATTGATCTCCTCTCATGATGAGTCCAAAATTGCATCTTCTCATTGAACTAAGCAGAAACAATCAGAAGGAAATTACTGTAATTGTTTGAGTTCCATGTACCTACTTAGTAACGATTCACCAACAGATTTAATAAAGTAAACTTAATTATCCCCGGCTATAGCATCCTGCCTCAAACATATCATTGTGAAGATATTAACGAAATTAAATTTCATTTTCATAATCCTTTCCAGTATTTCATTTTTACAGTCATTTTCGGCTAGTTCAATACCTAATGTTCCACATTATAATGCAAGCTGAAGTGGCCTTTTTTTTATTATCCGCGATTATTTATGTATATTCGGTAAGGATCATAATTTATATTCCACACTTATCCACTTACACCCTGTATTTTCAAGGATGAAATCAAATGCCCAAACCTGAAGAATTGGAATCCAAAGAATCCTACTGCTACAAAAACCATGTAGATATTCTAGACAGGCTGTACGAATCTTCCCAATCTCTACTAAACCTAGCGAAGAAAAAGTTGGGGAAGGAAGTTATAGAAAATGAGAAAGTTCCCGAGAAGGTACATAATAGAGGAGATAAAAAATGAACAAATAATATTTGAGATTTTTTTCAGTGCGAATATTACCAGTGTATTCTACAAGAACTTCACATGGTAAGACAGTTTCCCGTAACTGATTTATTGTGCATGAATTCGCTGTATAGCTGGACTACTTTTTCATGAAAAATTCAAATTCGAAGGGGCCCCTATTCTTTCAAGCGAATGGACATATCCCAAACAATTTTTTTCTTGAAAAGTAATGAAAGCTTAAAATATTTGATCATAAATACCTTTATATTATTATGACAGTCCTTACGTATGTAAAAGTCAGTCTATGCTCAATTTGTACCGAAATATTGAAAAAAGCATTAATTATAATAACACCCATTTTTAGCTCAATTCGAGGAAATATCCAATTTACGACATTATCAAAACCTGGATAGAAGAACATGTTGTACTTACTCAGGGAATGGACCTACTACTTCGGCTTAATATGTGCAACGATGCTTTATCAAATAGTACAGGTAGCTTGAATGGATCAACCTTACTAATAATAAACTTGATACATATGTTACGACTTTTTTTTCAGTCCAGAATCTGAGGTTCAAAGGCAATCTTCAAGTTGAAGAGTATTCAACCGATGGTAAGAACACAATAAATAACATTCATTTTACATCTGGAATGAAATCGACACAAAAAAAATTAAACATTTTAATTAACAATATATATTTCTCATTATTATTACGTAAATTTGAAATAGTGAACATTTGAATCAACATTTTCAAACTGAATAACTTGCCCCCTACTTCAGTAAATGATAAAATACCTACATGATGAATTGCTACATGGTGAGCCAATTTTGAAGCTTTACGAGATTATTCGAATATCACATTTTTCATGGAGCTTCAAGAGCCTATGTCTTTTCAATCGAACAGAATCGTGAAAAAGGACAAACACAAAAAGTGTGTTTTCACATAAAAAATCCCCCAATAAAATAAATATGTAAGTCAAAGACTCACCCTGTATACTTGCATAGAGCAATTATCTGTTATTGAAGGATTTAGTGTGATTCTCTTCCAGATGAAAGTGATCTAGCCAGGAAATGTGACATGAATGCAGAATTCTTAAGATGTTTGTCTTTGCAGAAAGGAGTAAGTAAAAATGAGTACAAACTTGAAAGCTACATCAAATTAATCAATTTATATGTTTTTAGTGTCCAGTCTTTCAATACCCTGAGTGATGAGCAATAAAAATGAATATACTTCTCTGTTTTGAAAATTATTGTTAAATGAAGGAAGTCCATGGATTCTTTTTATAATGTGTTTTATTTTACCCATACATCGTTAGGTGAAAATTTAATATGAAATGGACTCAAGTACTATGTACCAACTGGTATAACAAGTAAGTCATTTCAGGAAATTGAAAATAATATAGCTCTTATTTGATAAACATTTACACGGACTATTCAATAAAAAAAACGCAATTATGCCAAAACTCTGGCTAAAATTAATTTTCAAGTTCCTCAAGGCTGAATATTTGTTCAAATATTCAATACACATAAACTCAGTTAAGACACCAAATTTCAAGAATTTTAAGAAACTCTGCTTCAGGCGAAATTTACGGAGTAGAGACCAATATCTTATTCACTCAACAAGCAAGAACAGTAAAGCCTGGTGACATATTTTCTGTGTGAATTCACGATGTTATCATAACAGAATAATCAACCTATAAATAGTGATCGGGAATAATCAGAAAATGGTTGAGATGAAATGTTCTTGCCATTTCAGAAAAAAATTAGTTCAAACTCAAAATGAAGGAATCACTCAATGATTTCAGATTCACATAAATAAAAACTAAACCTTTGAACGAGAAAGCAAAATAAAATCTTTGTTAACAAGATTTCCCCTTTTGGTAGAAAAACTTAAGCAGGTAGGAAAAAAGGTATGAATGTATGAAAAAAAAATATAGATATCATTTGCATTTGCACTTTTTCATTGGGAATGAGACATTATTTTTAATTGTTTTCATGATAAGATGAAAAAAAATGGGTTCGTATTTTAAATAAAAAATTTTTTCCACGAGAAAAAAATTCAATATAGTTTCTTATTTAAGGTGAAAAAGCGCTTCTGAAAAAATTTAATCGTTTTCAGATGTTTTCATAAATAAAAAAGTTATGGCACATTTTCGAAATCGATTATATATTTAAATAAAGAAAAAATGAAGATATCGCAAAACGGTTTTCACTAATGTTGTTTTCACGAAAATCGAGCCCATGACACCTTTCAAAGTTTTTACCTATCTAGTACCTAAAACAGTCAAAATAAAGCAATTTGGGATACCCTGTACATCACATGCATTTTTCGCCATTGAAGTCACCTGCAAAATTTCATAAATATTGTCCATTTTGTTCAAAACGTATTTACTTGATTCCATACTTTAGCCCAACCCTGTATAGACTTCGAAATGCTTGTTTTAATACTTCAAAGATTTATTCTTTTTCATTGTCAGGCAATAATTTCTTCCAATTCATCTGCTCCTAACCAATGAATGCAAGAATTTACGAATTTTTCCCAGTTTCTTTCATACACAGAGTGAAAACTTTCAATTCGATTTCAACTTTTTCATTTTGAATAGAATATCTATATTTTTGGAGATTAAAATTTCTTGTTATTTCGAATTCTTACATTCTCACTGCTCACCTAAGTCAAATTATTCGAAATCTGAAGAAATAAATTAAGTCAAATTTCAAACATTTCAGGGATGCAGTTTATATGTATTCTATACCTTTTTTCATACAATTTTAGCCTTGGAGAAATTCTTCAAATACAGTTCGAGAGTATTAAAAACTGAAATTTTTCTGTTGGAGAATCCAGAAACTTATAATCCAAATTATTCCTTATATTAATCATGATTTCTTCCACAAAATCAATTGCTTTTCTAATCACTAGTGATGCTATTAAATTTGTTCATATTTGAATGTACTGTTATCGAATGAAACAAACTTTGCTTTCTTTAATTTTTTATTAAATTAGCAAAACATGAATATGTGCAATATCTTCGTATCGCCTCTATTGACAAAAATATTGTACAGAATTATGTTTTTCCAACGTGTCCTCCATAAAATTACTGCAACAAAAAAATACAAAGTTAGTAACTACGAAAAAATACTATCATTCGAGAAAAACACGCGAAAACTTCAAATAAATAATAAACAGGACAAAACTCCGTGAGATCTCCACTCAAAACCAGTTGTTAGACAAAAAATTCAAGCTTCTCGATGGCTTCAAACTCAACATGCAAATATTTTTTTAATAACACAAGAAATCGCAAAGCTTTTAAGTTGGCAGCAATGAAAACGAGGCCACACGGTACCTACACAAAATTGTAGAGAAACTATTTTTTGCCACCCTGTAAAATCAACAAATATAAATAAAACAATGGTCGCATAAGAAACATTTGGGAATGAAAGACCCAAGTTAAAATAAGTTATGCATAGCTGAAAAACATAACTCATGTCTGGGTTGATATTGTTTAGTGCATCAAGAATTGTAAAAAGTAACAGTAAAAACAGTTCACATTATAACCTTAAAATAAATTTGTACGGAACCTCATTTGATGATATTTTTTGGCTTGATTCTTCTCAACATGTAATAATTTAACAATATACTTCATTATTGAGAATCCCGGTTATTAATGCCATGAGGATCAACTTTCTATGAATCAGATAATAGAAAGTAACTTTGAAGAATTACTCGAACACAAATTATCGCATTGCGATTCACTATCTTCTGTACATTCTTCTAGAACTACAAGACTGCTTGAATAACTCAATATGATACTCTCAAACTAAATAATTCACTTCATTCAGTCGATTGTTGACATTCTTAATTCATACCCTACGGCATACCAACAAATATTAAAACAGTTACTAACCTTTTTGGCAGCAGCACCAACTTTGCTCTTCTTGGTACCCCTAACTTTCTTCATTCTGTTCTTCCTTTCTTTACGTTGTTTCCTAGTCTGTTGTTTCTTTTCATACAAACCATGCCTTGCCAGCCTGTGTTTGGGCTCGAATTTTTTGGCAAAATCTAAGGTGTCGTATATTAAAGCAAATCCAGTAGATTTACCGCCTCCAAAATTCGTTTTGAAACCGAATACAAATACTACGTCAGGGGTAACCTGGAATATACGTACATTAAAAGTTTGTTCGGGAATTAAGGGAAATAAATGCATACTTTGTACATTTTAGCTAACTTCTCTCTGATGTCGGTTTTTTTTAACCGATGGCTGTCCTGGGTGGAGTACATCGACGACCATTTGTTTACGACACAACAATCTGTTGGTCATGAATTTCCTGGTACGGATGGTAGCAGTTGATTCCGACTAAAAAAAATTATACACATCAGAGAAATATCCATATCTACCAAGTGTTAGGTTAGAATCATAAACAAGGAATAATTAAATGAATACTTGAAAACTATTATAAAAGACATATTGTCGAAAAAGTTCTTATATTCCTGAAACCATCTATTAGTACAATCCTACACAGATTTATTTTATAATTTCAGAATAAAAACCTACCATTTTGGTTCACCTATAGTAACCTACACAGAACTCAAACATGAAAGAAACGTGATTGACAGTCGCGTGGATATGACAGGTAGGCCCATAGAGCGCGCACAGAACTTTTTCTTTTTCTTGTCCGAAGGTAAGAAGGAGAAAAACTGCAAGGACTAATCGTTGGTATTTTTGCTTTCTTGAAGAAATCTCGTTTCAGTACTATGAACAAAAGTTGAATTTCCAAAATTAAATTTCACCAATTCAATATATAGAAAGTACACGGATGATGGAACCAAAAATAATTGTTTCATTTTCATTTTACCTACACCATATTACCTTCCTTCAAAAAAAAAGAAGAAAATGAAGGCAACGATTTTACAGTAAACTTCACACACACAGTTTTGATCACTGAGTTTTATATAACTCAGTGGTTTCAATAATGAATTAAATATAATATATGGTGGATGCGCTTTAAAAAGAAATTAATATTTCTGATGTAGGATATATACCTAGCACTGTTGATAGTACACTATGAGACTGCATTGTATTTCAGCTATTATTGAAGATGGAGTATTGTGAAACTTTCAAATCCACAAACAGAAATATTCCTGCTACTTCTGTTTGTGAAATACAAGGCGAAAACGAAAATGTTCACTTTTTTGAGATGTTATTATTTCTCAGGCACTGCATAAGAAAAAAAAAGATAACTGCTTTTGATATTCATTTTTACGTAGAAGTCAGTGGCGAAGTGGAAAAATTTTGATGAAATATTAATATTAGGGTATAGCTATGTTTTTGAAAGATAATAATAATTTATTTGCATTTCTACAGTTATCAATAAATTAGAAATGAAGTCAGATACATGTAACAATAATGAACATCATTTGAGGTTACTACAGGCAACAAAGTATTCCTCTAGAGAATTAGGTTCAACACTAACCAGGTACAGGTATATTTTCTTTTTGAAGGCATTAAGTTCTTTAGTTATTCTTAGACTTTCAGGAAGTAAATTATATATCTTCATACACATATATTTACCATTATTCTGAGTTAAACTGAGAGAATGCTTTGGAAATAAGTATGGTACTTTTCGTCTTGTGTTGTTTTCATTTGAATGTTCTGCAAAGAATTCAGGATATTTTCTTATAAATAATATACATCTATGTATTTAGAGACCAACTACAGTTAATATGTTATCTTTCTTGAACACTACCCTACAAGTTTCGCGGAATTTCAGCCTATTGATTTCTCTTATGGCCAACTTTTGGACCCTGAAAACCCTATATGGGGCCATATGAACTTTTCGTAGTCTGGCTTTCTAGTGTTAATTTTCAAAATATGGATAACTAGCGAAATCAAGTATTTATATTTTTGCTGCATTGAATATAATATTCACAGAAGGAAGCCTTTTATTTTTCCAATGAATATATTGAGATTGTTCATGATTGCTCATAATTTATTCAAAAAATTCATTTGAAACATTTAAAAGTCTTTGGTAAATTATGTCAAGACAGATTATGTACTTAAAAGCTAAATAAGTAACTGAGCAATTAAATTAAAAGAATTAATTAAAAATTTCATGATTATTATGAACTCTGTAATCATAACATTGTTGCTTTACTAAATTTCTCGGTGTTGCTAGAGAATATTAAGCATCAAAAATGTCTGAAGGGAACCCTGTACTTGTTTAGTCGTGGAGATCTTTCGTTTCAAGATTCACCCTGCATCCTTATAAATCAATCTCTGAGAATACTTTATCCCTGTATAATGTTTATCACGAACGTGAATTTTTTCATCGTTGGCGATGCTTCAAATTTGGCTTTTCAGTCATGAGAGACAAGATAATATTCCTTTCATTATTCTTCAAGATTATGGATAATATCTGCTTCACTTTTCTTGACTTCTGTTTTACTTCTTCTCCTATTTATTGTAATGTAGAAGTCTTGTCAAGGTGCTCACATAACTGATACATTGTTTATTGCCATCCCACTCAGGCTCAGTTGAATATGTTGTGAAATGAGACAATTTAAAATTTGCTAGTGATATTATGGACACCATGTTTTCATCGGGGAACTCATCTATTGCTTCAGTTAAATATCTGAAGAAATGCGATCCATATTTTTTGTTAGAGTAAGCCACGTAACCTGAGAAACAAGATTATCATTATCACATTTACTCAAGAATATAATTTTTTCCACTCACCCAAGACAGTAGCATATACCAGCAAGATGTCGGCTTGTTCTGGTGTTCTGTATTCCTCTAGTTCAGCACCGTCAGTTTGTACGATTCTCAGCATCTTAAAACCTTTATCTACCCCTTCTCCTCTACATGCTCCCAAAAAAAATATTTTAGGTTTCCCAAACAACGTTTGAACCTTCTTGAAATGGTCGTAAAACTCTTTTTCCGGGTCGTAGCTTGCATCTTTTGCCATTAACTCTTGGTGTGACCCATGGGTACTAACAGCAATAACCAAGGATGCATAATCTTCGAAATTTCTTGAGGAAACTGAAATGAAAAAAGGGTTAGTCAAACATTAACATGAATTCAACTAGCTAGTCTGCCAGTGAACATATGAAGTTGATATATTTCAAGTCGTCCTGAATGCATTTCTGGAACGATGAATCCTACATTACCACCCATAAAAACCTTCATGTTGATGTCAAAATTAGCCACAGATTGATGAAATCAAAAAAGATTCTTCTGGTGTTGTTTTGTTCATTTAGGAAAGTTAAATTATTTTTCACTTACCTTCTCGTATAATTTTCTTTATTTCTTTCAGAGTCTTATTCATATAGGGTGGGTCTATATCGAAATTAAGATTCGAAAATGTTCTCTGCAGTGATTCTACGTCCTTTTGTGGATATCTTTCTTTGAGATCAGGTACAGTGTACGTCGAATGTGCAAAAATCAACAGTAAACCTTTTTTAGGATAATCCATCGAATAGTAAATGTCATTTCTGCTAGTTTTGGAGATAACTACTTCCTCATTGAACCTGCAATAGAATTAGGTAGTTATTATAACAGAGGTACAAATAAAAATATATGAATGCTGTGATAATAAACAAAATTGAAGAATTGTGTAAATGCTTCTTTCGTGAGATGAAAGTGTTTAAGTTCGAATTATTTCGAAGTTTTCGTATGGTAGAATCTGAATTCTTCGAAATATTCCGATGGCAGAGGCTTTTTTTAGATCCACGTTACATAACATATCAAACACCAGTGAAAATGAGAATACTGATAAATTTTTTTCTGAAACGCTGTCCAAGTTTTTCTTTCACAACTTTCATGAGAGTCAGATACTGATAGATGAGAAATACGAAGAAGATTCTTTACCTCGTTCAAAAACTTCGATATCTTGATATTCTTCATTTCTGCTACAGTTAATAATGAAAGAATAAAGAATAGAATCCAAAAAAAAATATTCGAAAGGTATTTTCAATCATTATGCACATGAACCCTGAAAAAAAGTTTGAGAGAAAATAGAAAATACAAGATACAAGACTGCTTTACGCAAGTTCTTCCACTGCTTTCTTGAACCGAAGATGATCGCTGAACTTCAGTAGAATAAAATCAACTTCCGTAGCAATGAGAAATCATTAGTTATATTTTGTTTCGTTTTTATAAGTCTTCCTGTTACTCTTTATTTTTTGTTGAAAAACAAATTTCAATTGTGGGGTTTGAAATTTTCGCTGTTTATGAAGAATAAGTTAAGATTCTTTGGGTGTTCAACTTCAGAGAGTTGAGTTGACTAATTTTGAATTTATTGAATGAATATTAACTACTTCAGAATGTTTTCTTTTTCAGTTATTCTTCTGTACATGAAGCTATATGATGAAAATGAGTCTGTTTCAGCCATATACATCAATTTCATGACTTATCTTGTAAATGATAATTAAGATATTGTGGGAACATTGGAAGTGATAATCTAAGCATCCGATTATTTCAGCAGAAGATTGTTCCGATCTATGGGATTGGCGAGTCCTACGACCTTTTCAATGTCATTTCCCAAAAACATAAAATGTGTGGTAGATCGAGTTGTTTGTTCGACAGATTTTAGCAAATTTATAAATAATTCGATAATTGATTCTGTATTCGAAAATTTATTGAAAATAGGAGTGCTTTCGATTGATTAGGAATGTTTGAAGGTTGATGTTCAGCAATAAAAAAACAGAAAAAGCCGAGAATAGAAATTTTACCAAAAATTATTCAAAATAGAATAGATGAAACAGGAAACATCAACAGGATGTTGATAAGAATGTAGATAAGAACTCATAAACAGGAAATGTAACGACAGCAAGATGATGCAACAGGAAATGTTACGACCGCAGTATACAAGAAATGTTACCACAAAAAGTATAGATAAGACCTTAACAAGTCTGAACAGGAAATGTAATAAAGAAGTATGTTGCGCATGGGTCCTTAATGCTATATACAGGGACTGTGGAAATATTGTACATTTTCAGAATTTTGAAAAACCCGTCACAGAGTGATCCAAATGTTGGTTCAAAGATTGGGATCAAGATTGGCCCATAACTTTCGTTTTTCAAATTAGAACCCTATTATTTTATGATTGCGTTGGATTGTGCGAAGAAAATTGATGATAATGTTCCAACATGTTAATGCTCCTAAAATTAATAATTCTTGGGTTATACAGGATTTCCTGATTTCATGTCGTACGTACTGTTAAATTTATAGAATCTGTTTCATATCAATAATGACCTTGATCATAAGAAATAAATTGTTCAAATAACTCACTAGTGACTACCTCTGTTCTGAATACATTTATCAATGTTGATATGGAACAGATTTCATGTATTTGACGGTACGTACGACATAAAATCAGAAAATCCCAAATAACTCAAGAATTATTAATTTCAAGAGCATCGACATGTAAGAACATAATCATCATTTTTCTTCGCAGAATACAACGCAATCATAAAAAATAGGGTTCTTATTTGAAAATCGAAAGTTATGAGCCATTTTGATCCCAATTTTAGAACCAACATTTGGAACACCCTGTGACGGGTTATTCAGAATTCTGAAAATGTACAATATTTCCACAGTCTTCGCCTTCAAAACTGTGAAAACGGTTTGTACTTACGATATCTAGGTTAGGAAAAACAAACAAAATACCGAATACTCTTATCTCCCTTTTTTCTTCAAATTTTTCTCGATATTTTGGGAAGTAAATTTTTTGAAATTTTTTTTTTCTCCCTGTATAACTGAAAGTAATCAGGCTCCAAGAATATTCTAGATCGGTAGATAATGTTAAACAATAACATAATCCCAATTTTCAGATTTCAAATAGGTCCAGTTCTCCAGAAACGCCTAATAGGCCGTCGAACTTGGTACACCCTGTAGCTGAAACCCGCTGCTCCGCTCGCGAAATATTTCAATTTACTACTGATAGGTCCGCAACCCCTTCATCATAACCTCGTATTGAAGGAGAGACAGGCACGTGACTACGTGACCAAGCGACCTTGCGTAGATTCAATAATTTCTTGCTCAAATTCGCATTTGTTCAACCTGCGGTAATTTTTGAAGTATCCATCAGAAAACAATACTGTAAAGAGTTTTTTCTCGGGAATGAATGCCGCAGATAAAAATCACATTAATTTTTATATGAATTCAATCCATGCCAGTCGAGAGCCCTCTTCAAATTGAACATTATTCTGAATTGAACTGAAAATGTTAAAAATGGTTATCGTGGGTTATCCTCAGCAGTTAGTAATATGCCGTAGCGGACTTTTTTTATAGATCTTTTTGAGAACTACAAAATTTTCTGTAACTATGTTTCTCTATCTCTTTTAGTTAACCCAACGTCGGCGGTAAAAGCCTGAAAACACCGGATTAATTATCGACTTTCCCATGAATACTCGATTTTTTTCTCATTTCTTCGTGATATAGGAATGAACCCCACATGAAAACCGCCCAATATAAATTCTCTACATTATAGTGAAAGTTTCATCAAAATCGGTCATCTGGGTTCCCGAGTCCATAGAACTTCAAAACCTTGAATTTTATCAAAACAAATGAGGTTTCGAAACCTATACAGGGTGGCCATTTGAAAACGAAACAGACGAGATTACAGACGAAATAATTTTTTTCGGTAGAAATGCTCGGGCAGGTCGATTTCTGTTTCGAGGGGGACAACTTAAGATGTAGGTTACGGACGCATAGCGCTTCAACCCTTGCTACTACAACCCTCACCCCCAATTTTTGAATAAGGAAGATGGGGTGAGTGATACCTCATTTGAAAGGTATTTTTATACTGATTTCAGCACAGTAATTGGTTTTTCATTTTATGCATTAGTTTCAGAAATACAGGGTGGCCATTTGAAAACGAAACAGACGAGATTACAGACGAAATAAAATTTTTCGATAGAAATGCTCGGACAGGTCGATTTCTGTTTCGAGGGGGACAACTTAAGATGTAGGTTACGGACGCATAGCGCTTCAACCCTTGCTACTACAACCCTCACCCCCAATTTTTGAATAGGGAAGATGAGGTGAATGATACCTCATTTGAAAGGTTTTTTTTATACTGATTTCAGCACAGTAATTGTTTTTTCATTTTATGCATTAGTTCTCGAAATATTCTCGACTAAGCATTTGACAATGAAGTGGTGTTTTCATGGCACTCGTAGTGTTTTTTTGTGAAAAACCTTTCAAATGAGGTATCACTCACACCATCTTCCCTATTCAAAAATTGGGGGTGAGGGTTGTAGTAGCAAAAGTTGAAATCAGTATAAAAAAACCTTTCAAATAAGGTATCATTCACCTCATCTTCCCTATTCAAAAATTGGGGGTAGTAGTAAGGGTTGAAGCGCTATGCGTCCGTAACCTACATCTTAAGTTGTCCCCATCGAAACAGAAATCGACCTGTCCGAGCATTTCTATCGAAAACATTTATTTCGTCTGTAATCTCGTCTGTTTCGTTTTCAAATGGCCACCCTGTATTTTCTAGAACTAATGCATAAAATAAAAAATCAATTACTGTGCTGAAATCAGTATAAAAAATATCTTTCAAATGAGGTATCACTCACCCCATCTTCCTTATTCAGAAATTGGGGGTGAGGGTTGTAGTAGCAAGGGTTGAAGCGCTATGCGTCCGTAACCTACATCTTAAGTTGTCCCCCTCGAAACAGAAATCGACCTGTCCGAGCATTTCTATCGAAAAAATTTATTTCCTCTGTAATCTAGTCTGTTTCGTTTTCAAATGGCCAGCCTGTATACATTAGGTTCAGGGAAAGTTCTAGAGAAATATTTCCTTTAGGAGAAAACCCTGAAAAAACTTGAAAAGATCCTCAACTTTTATTTTCGAATGATTGGTGTTAGTACCTACGTCAAAAAGTAGAGTATGAGTATATGACTCATACTTCTGCGCTTGCTCATTTCAGGAGAAATGTCAAATAACAAATGGAAGAATTCAAGATTATACAAAGTTCTAGTTCAATTTTTCGTTGGGCAACAATTTTTTTTTACCGATTTGATCCTGAAAATCCATAAAAAAAATCACTATTTGAAATTCAACACTCGTTCTCACTGTATAAGACACACCTATTAGTGCATTTGCTGCCTGTTGCTAGATTTTTGGCGCGAAATATAGGATTGTTCCGAGGAGAATTTGAAATGGAATCCGAAATCAAAACTAGTTATCTTAGGCAATTTAAGGGGTCAAATTAGTATTTTCGGTTCATCCAGCATATACAAATGAGGGATCAGTTTTTGTGATTGAAAACAAAAATTCGGTACCATAGATGTAACCTACACTCCCATAGTACTTTTATGAAAAATTCAATTTTACTATTGAATTCGTTTTGCTAACGAAAATTCCTCGAGAATTCCAAAGAACTGACCTCCTATGGTATGCATCTATTGGATCCTCTTCTTCCCTATTTCCCTTGATACAACAAGATGCCATAAGACCGTCTGCTTCATCCATATCAGCATCAGAATGATTTTTAGCGACATTTTGATCGTTTTCCATATTTTGATTAAGTACAAGAACAAGGTCGGTCAAAGATTAGTTCACAAAATATGCAACTATAATTGGACAATGAATTTATTGGTTGATTATTTATTAATGTAGAGATTCCCGAATAAAATCGAATGATGATTTGTCGCACGATTCCTCTGATAAAGTAGTACACGCAACAAGCTGAAGAATTCAACTGATTTAACCTAGTAACAAACCGTGCCTTCCTTATCTTTTGTCAATCAAGACGCATGCGCAATTGTAAGTGACTTAGCGATGAAGCGCTTAAATGATAATCGATCCTCAAAGGAACTGCAAATGTATAGATGATTCAGATTTTTGGGTTTCCCCCAAGGCAGAAGTTTGTTCGTGTTCCATAAATTAAAATCAAGGAGGGGAAAAAATCAGATCCTGCCATATTTTCCATCAGAACCTTCAAACTAGTGAATTGACTGAAGAAGATAAATGCTATAGAGATTATCTTCATACGGTAGGCACATTTCAAACCAGAGGAGACTAATAAAATATGTTATCCCATTCACCTTTTTTTTCTGAGAAACTATCAAAAATAGTATTAATAAGTTTTGGATACTCTTTTTTGTTCTCGAGTTATAGCGAAAATTTGAAAAATTACGATATCGCCAAAATTTATATATGTCCGCTAGTATTGATGATAAATTTCTGAAATTAAAATATTAAACACACACTTTTTCACGTAGAAACCAGTGGCGTGCTGCCTTTCAACTTTCTACAGGATTTTCAACTACGAAGCTATGACCCAAATTTTTAAATGTAATCACTTTAATTTTGTGTAATTTTTTCTGAGCTTTTTTCTACTCATTTCGAAAATATACAACATCGTATGGGTGGTATCAATATGAATAATGGCAAATGGTAAAAAACCCTCTTTCATCTGAGGGCCACAAAATTCATATGGTTACAACTATTGATGAGCAGAGAACAATTGTGCATTCTATAGTAAGAGCAGCCTCCTTCTGTCAATCTCATCATTGCTTCGCATTTTACTAATTTTTTTCACAAAAAAAACACCATTTCCAATTGTAATTCAGGAATTGTCAATCGACATTCAGGAAACATCACTTGTACTTCAGATTAGTCAACTGTATTTCAGAAAACATCAAATGTATTTCAGATTAGTCAATTGAATTTCAGAAAACATCAATAGTATTTCAGATTAGTCATTTGAATTTCCGAAATAATCAATTGTATTTCAGAAAATATCAAATGTAATTCAGATAACACACTCAATTGAATTCAAGATATGGTCAATTATATTTCAGAAATGGCAATTTGAAATTCATTAGTTTCATACGCACATTGTTACCAGATTTTATTTCAGAAAATATCAATTGTAGGTGATTCATGAATAAAACATTGATAATGAATGAACTTCAATTTTCACTTGAAATATTTTATCTTTAACACAAAACTGAACAAATTTGAAGCAATAAAGGTATGTCTGCCATCGCAATTAGATCTTAGCTCGGTCAATAATATTTTCCAGGTATGTTAGTCTTTTTTCAATAACCCATGGTGGCACACTATTTGTAATACTGAGGTTTGTTTTTACGTGAGTTCTTATTTTCGACCATAAAATGTCAATCGGATTGAGCATGGGAGAATAAGGGTTCATCCTCAGCAGTACTGCTACTGTTTGGTTGATTACGGTCTCCAATCTCCAATGAGAGGCAGCATTATCACAGACGATCACTCAATCTGATAACTGGTTCCTCATATCTTGCCACTGTTTCAACAAACCCCTCAACCCATTCATTTGCTGAAAGCGCTGTGAATGAAGCTCGTAGTCTCTCCTTGGCTAATACACCAGCTGCAGACACTGTTTTCAATTGCATCTCCAACTAAATATGTACTCAATTTGACTAATTTTCAAGAGGTGTTATGTGCTTCCTGAAGCTACGGTGTTAGGTGAGGAATCGATTGAGAATGTTTAGCATAATTTTACTGAAACCCAGTGTTGAAGAAAAGAAAGAGCCAGCACCAAGAGATTTCACCAGATTATATTGGTTTTATTCATACATGGAAACATACCTGAATATGATGATATATGATTGACGATATGATAACCATTATGAAAATGAGAAATATATGACTCAAAATCCGACTCAAATTCAAATAATATTCGAACTTCTTCAAGTACAAATTGATATTTCTGAAATAAAATTGACTGATCTGAATTACATAAGACATATTCTGAAATTCAATTGACTAATCTGAAATACATTTGATATTTTCTGATATTCAATTGACTAATCTGAAATTGGAAATGTTTTAGATCTTATACTCCATCGAAAATTTCGACTTCTAATCACACATTCATAGGCCGTATAAGTTAAAATCAAAATATAGAGTGTTCATGATTCGTTATGATTTATTCAACAGAACGCAATTGAGATATACAATATGTCAAGAAATTATTATGTAGTTATGAATTAAATTAGTAACTGAGCAATAAAATTAAAAAAATAAATTAAAAATTTCATGATTAAAATAAACTAATAATGTCTGTAACCAACATTGTTGCCTCATAATTTCTCGATGTTGCTCAAGAATAATCATTAACAATAATTATTGATAAAGGCCCTATAATTGTTCAGTCGTAGACCTCTTTCATTGTAAGTTTTATCCTCTCATAATCCCTGAGATATCTTTATTCCCGTACCATGTTTACATCATGAAGTTTTACATCGTTGACGATGCTTCAGTCATGGGACACAAAATACTTTTTCCTTGCATTATACATTATATGCTCCACATCAGATTTCATAGTTTATCTTTGCTTCACATTTTTGGACTTCTGTATCACTTCTTCTCTTATTAATTGTAATGTAGAAGTCTTGTCAAGGTGCTCATATAACTGATACATTGTTTATTGTCACTGTACTTTTTTTTAGTTGAATCTGTTGTGAAATGAGACATTTTGAAATTTGCTAGAGTTATTATGGACAATATGTTTTCATGGGAGTATTCATCTATTGCTTCAGTTAAATATCTGAAGAAAAGTGATCCATTTTCTTCGTCAGAGTTATCCATATAACCTGAAAAAAGATGATCATTATAAAAGTTGCTCAACTCAATTTTGAAAATATTGCCCAGGTAAAAATTTCGTATGATAAACAATTTGCGATGAAGCTGAAGTAAAAATTTATAACATTTTTTTAAATTTTTTTCAATTTTATGTAGATTTAAATATAAATTTCAAAAACCAAAAAAATTGACCAACCCAGTACTTCTTGGAAAATGAGATTCCAATTTCTGAAAATTGTGCTATTAATGTCAGTCATTGGAATCGAATTTTTCGAAAAGTACTGGGCTGGCTTTTCCTATTGGTAGAACATTTTCACTTGTCAGAAAAAACTTTATCAATTCTTTTAAACTGTTCGTGAGAAGTTGAATGTTGAATATTATATTTAGGTACTGTTGTTTCTTGTCATGTTTCATCTTATTTCATCATTCAGTTCAAAATGAGCCCGAATTTTTCGACTTACCCAAAACAGTAGCAAATACCAGCAGGATGTCAGCTTCTACTGGTATTCTGTATTCTTCTAGTTCAACACCGTCAGTTTGTACGACACTAAGTATGTTTACACCTTTATCTACCAATTTTCCTCTGCCTGCTCCCAAAAGAAATATTTTAGGCTTCCCAAACAAGGATTTAACCTTCTTGAAATGATCGTATAACTCAATTTCAGGGTCATAGCTTGCATCTTTTGCGAATAACTCCTTGTATGACCCATGGGTACTGACGGCAATAACCAAGGATGCATAATCTTCGAAATTTCTTGAGGAAACTGAAATGAAAAAAGGGTTAGTCAAACATTAACAAAAATTCAACTAGGGACTCTGCCAGTGAACATTTGAAGTTGATATAGTTCAAGTCGCCCTAAATGCATCTCTAAAACGTTCAATCCTACATTACCACCCATAAAAACCTTCATAATGATGTAAAAATTAGCCACGAAATGATTAAATAAAAAAGATTCTTCTGGTGTTGTTCTGTTCATTTAAGAAAGTTTAATTAATTTTCAGTTACCTTCTCGTATAATTTTCTTTATTTCTTTCAGGGTTTTATCCATATAAGGTGGGTCTATGTCGAAATTAAGATTCGAAAAGGTTCTCTTCAGGGATTCTACGTCTTTTTTTGGATGTCTTTCTTCGAGGTTGGCTACAGTGTACGTCGAATGTGCAAAAATTAACAGTAATCCTTTTTTAGGATAATCCATCGAATAGGATATGTCATTTTTGCCAGTTTTCGAGATAACCACTTCCTCATTGAACCTGAAATAGAATTAGGTAGTTATTATAACAGAGGTACAAATAAAAATAGGTGAATGTTTTGATGATAAACAAAATTGAAGGCTTGTGAAATTATTCGTTCCTGAGATAATAATAGTGTTGAAGTTCGAATTATTTGGAAGTTTTCGTATGGTAGAATCTGAATTCTTCGAAATATTCAGGTGACAGAGGCTTTTTTTTAGATCCACGTTACATGAAATATCCATCATCAGTGAATATGGGAAGCCTGATGAATTTTTTTTCTGAAACGCTGTCAAATTTTTTCGTTCAGAACTTTCATGTGAGTCAGATACTGATAGATGAGAAATACGATGAAGATTCTTTAACTCGTTCGAAAACTTAAATATCCTAATATTTTCTCATTTCTGCTACAGTTAATAAAAAAGAATAAAGAATAGAATCCGAAAAAAATATTCTAAAGGTACATTCAATCATTATGCACATGAACCCTAAAAAAAAGTTTGAGAAAAAATAGAAAATACAAGACTGCTTTACACAAGTTCTTCCACTGCTTTCTTGAATAGAATATTATTGTTGAATTTCAGTAGGAGGAATTCAACTTTCGCAGCAATGCGGAATTTTTCGTTATATTTTGTTTTGTTTTTATATTTCCTACAGCTATTTTTTTTTTTTTTGTTGAAAAACAAAGTTTCGCTGTTTATGAAGAATAAGATAGTATTCTTTTGGTGTTCAACTTCACTGGGTTGAGTTAACCAATTTCGAATTGACTGAATGGATATAACTACTTCAGAATGCTTTCTGTTTTGGTTATTCCTCTGTACCTGAAGCTATATGATAATAATGAATCTGTTTTCGCAGTTTATATGAATTTCATTATGTGGAAATTATACGAACAGGTTCATGAGCAATCTTGTAAATTAAAAATAAGTTGTTGTAGGATCATTGGAAGAATGAACGCAGGTCGAAAAGATAATCTAAGCAACCGATTATTTCAGCAGAAGATCGTTTCGATATATGGGATCGGCGAGTTCCACGACCTTTTCAATGTCATTTCCTAAAAATATAATTTGTGTGGTAGATAGACTGCCTAAATTCTTGATAAATTGGCGAGTTGTTTGTTCGGCAATTTTCACAGGATTCTCATATACCTACCTCATTAATTGTTTCTGTATTCGATTTCTGAATCATATACAACGAGAAATTGGACAAAAAGTTCTCTGAAAATAGGAGTGTTTTGAAATGATCCTGAATGTTTGAAGGTTAATTTTCAGCAAACACTAGGGGAAAATTAAACACAATGAAATCTCAAATATGAAAGTAAAAAAAAGGCGAGAAGAGAAAATTCAACTAAACCAAAAATTATTCTGAATTAAATTATTTTGAAAAAGGTAGACCACAGACTTGATTACGCAACTACCTATCAGTTACAACACAATATTGTTGCAAGACATCAGTGCTTAGGGGGACCCCCCGAATAAGAAACGCATGACACATTCTCGGGCTCTTTTCTCCTGAATAATCTAAATTTGAAAACATAATCGGTCTGTCATTTCCAAATTTCGAGTTATGACAGAAAATTGAGAAATTGGCATTTTCAATAATGCTTTTTACAGGCTTTTGTTCCAACCTCGTACTGGAAAATGATTGTTGCATCATCCTACAGGCACTTTTTATCAGAAGTTACCGTCCTATTAGTTTATTGAGCGTCCGTTTTAGAGAGATTGATTCTATTTAGAATAGAATCAACTATTGAAGAATAATTACAGAACTGTAAGGGAGGTTTCAGGAAAAATAGGAATTGTTGCGATCAGGTTCTTAGCCTCACCACATTTTTAGAATCAGGGTTCAATAAAAACTTAAAAACAGGGACAGCATTTGTGGATTTATCAGCTGCATATCATACAGTATGGAAAGATGGATTAATTTATAAACTCTATAATCATTTAAAATGTGGAAAAATGGTTAGACTATTAGATAATATGTAATCCGACAGAAGGTTCCGAGTTTTCTCCGATAATAATAGTAGTAATTTCGAAACTTTGAATAATGGTCTTCCACAAGGTTCAGTTTTGGCACCTCTTCTATTCAATTTATATTTGTGTGACATTCGAACTATTTCTTCGGAAAAATTTATTTATGCTGATGATATTGCTCTAGCTTTTCATCATTTTAATTTTCAGACAATAGAAAGTACCCTCTCCGCAGATTTGGATATAATGAAAAATTATTTTTTTAAGTGGCGTTTGTGCCCGAATGAAAATAAATCCGAGGTTTCTTGTTTTCATTTGAATAATCATCAGAAATAAAAAAAATAGAGTGTAACTTTCGGTTCTTCTCCCTCAAAACATAATTTCTATCCTATATACTTTGAAATCAAACTTGATTCCTCCCCAAATTTCAACGCCCATTTAGATCATCTGCGTTTGAAGCTTAGAACTCGAAACAATATTCTTCAAAAACTAGTTGGTTCCTCATGGGGCGCTGATGCAACAATTATTGTTGTTGTATTATACTTGGTACGGCAGCGCTTGCTTTGGTGTTTTCTGCTGCTGAATATTGTTCCCTGTTTGGTTGAGCAGTGTTCATGTAAAAAAAAATTGATGCCCAACTAAATTTTTCTATGAGGATTATTACTGGTACTAACAAGTCTACACCTACTCCTTGGTTATCAGTCCTCTCAAATATTGTCCCTCCCCATATTCGCAGAGAGACAACAGCCTTGAATTTTTGGAACAAATTCAATTCCTTCCCAAATTCTCACCTATTTTCCAGATAATAAAGTCCCCTGATTGAAGATTATTCGAAGTTTTATTTTTTTTCAATCTTATTTGCTCCTGAAAATTTATAAAAAAAAATTCAAGATTTTAAATTCTAAATTTCCCGCCTTCTGTCAGATTTTTGGCGCGAAACATAGGATTGTTCCTAAAAGAATTCGAAATGTTGTCCGAAATCAAAAATAGATATCTTAGGCATTTCTGAATGGTCGAGTTTTTTTTATGTTCGTGAAGCTTATATAAGTTTTTGTGATTGAAAATGAAAATTCGGTATGATCTATAACTAGACGTAGCCTACACTATAATATTTCTCTTATAAAATATTCAATCTCACGATTGAATTTGTTTTGTCAACGAAAATTCCTTCAGAACTCCAAAAAACTGACCTCCTGTGGTATGCATCTATTGGATCCTCCTCTTCCCTATTTCTTTTGATACAAGATGCCATAACACCGTCTACTTCATCCACATCAGCATCAGAAAAATTTTTCGCGATATTTTCATCGTTTTCCATATTTTAATTGTGCACAAGAACAAAAACGATCGATAATAAGTTCTTAAAATATCCAACTTTAATTAAACAATGATTTTATTCGTTGATCATTAATTAACGCAGAGATTCGCGAATAAAATCGAATGACTCATTTGATTTGTCGCACGATACCTCTGAAGAAGTAGTACACACAACAAGCTAAAGAATTCAACTGATGTAACCTAGTAACAACGCGTTCCTGCTTATCTTTTGTCAATTAAGACGCATGCGCCATTGTAAGTTACTTAGCGATGAAGCTCTTAAATGATCATCGATTCTTGAAGAAACTGCATGTGTATGGATGATTAAGATTTCTTTCATCTTAAAAAAAAATAAGAGTTTACTCAAATAACCCGGTTTCCATCCAAGGCAGAAGTTTATTCTTCATTCGGGACCAAAATCTTCTAAACGAAACGGTTTAAAAAATCAAACTCAGGAAGGGTACAAAAATCAACCCCTGCCATATTTTTTCATCAAAACCTTCAAACTGAAGAATTGACTGAAGAAGATAAATGCTATAGGGATTTTCTTTACAGGGTAGGCAAATTTTGATGTTCAAGCACTACACATTTCAAACCAGAGGAGATGAACAAAATCTGATTGTGAATAGTTATTGTTGTGTTATTTCGAACTTTCAATTTCAATGTTATTAGTTATTGTTGCTATGATTCGTGAGTGTGTATATAAAAAAAAGAAGTTGTCAAAAAATAAAACTCTTGTCTGTAGATAATATAATGGAAATGTTAGATGCTTGCCTGAATTCGACACATTTTCAATTAGATGATGATTTTTACAAACAAAACTTCGGTATGACTATGGGTTCTCCTTTATCATCAATAATGAGCAACATTTTCATGGAATTTTTTGAAGAAATCCATATTGAAAAATATTCACTGAAACCAAAGACTTGGTGGCGTTATAACGATGATATTTTTGTAATTTGGCAACATGGCAGAGAAGAATTGATAAAATTTACTTACAGAAAAATAGAGCAACAATCTCATTCTGCCAATCTCATTATTTCGTTGCTTTTCACCAATTTCCACATCTTTGACACTACAGGTAATGAATCTGGTACAACAAAATCGTGCGAGAATATTGCACAATTTTCATGTTTCTTTTTATATTAGCCTCCTCCATGTCTTCATTTATTATATGTCAAATTTGTGGAAGGGAAAACAGTTCTGCCAATTAATATTATTCAATGCAAAAATCACTGAACGATATTAAAAAAAAATCTTTCGTCAATTCGAATAAAAATTCAATTCATTAGAGAGATAAAATCACTTAGAGGCCTATTCTGATAATCGTGAATGTTTTTGAATTTTAAATTCGTGAAAGATATCAGTGTCTTCACTCGTATTATAAATAACTATTCTTCATGAACTCTATAGTGGCGTCAACTATTCAAGTCCCTTATTGAACACTTTTCCAGGCAATAAGAATACATTCAGCCTGTTTTAACACAACCATTATTGCTGTGGTTCATGCTGAAATTACACCCAAGCAACGAAACTTTGAAATTTTATTCTTTAAGATTATCCACATCAACAATCCCTAATTTCAAACATATGATCTATAGTAATCTATGAAATTGATGGAAATGTTGAGTTTCTTGCTCTCTTCTACTATTTCAGCCTTCCGGGTTTTATTGAAGGCGTCTCCCAAATTGCAAGATCGAATGTTTGGAAAGAAATCTTTTATTTTGGAGACATCACATTCTGTGAGTGGGTTATCGCCAAAATCGATACTCTTAAGTGAAGGCAGAGGGTTCCATTGGTCCCAGATTAATGCACCTGGAAACATAAGTTATTTTGAATATTGAAATAATAAGAAATGTCTATATGAATATACAAAAGCTTCAGGGGTTCTATAAAATTCAAAGCCATATTGGTCAAAAGCAAGTTACAACTTCCTTAGATGAGCTCAAGCAAATCCCATTAAGTTCAAAGTCACAGACATAGATAAATACTGACTCTAATATACAGATAAAGAAAATAAACTTCAGAATGCATTTTAATATTCAAATAATCGAAAGGTTGTTGTGAATGGCAAACGTTGCCAACGTTATGATTTCTAACAAATGAGAAAAGAATTTCGTTTCTGTCCAATTTTCGTCCTGGGTTTCTAACTGCTTTGTATGTTTGTCGAGAGTCCAATTATTAATAATAGTGGGCAAATTTGCAATGAAAATAAACTTCAAAATGCATTTAAATATTCAAATAATCGAAAGGTTGTTGTGAATGGTAAACGTTGCCAATGTTATGATTACTAACAAATGAGAAAAGAATTTCGTTTCTGTCCAATTTTCGTCCTGGGTTTCTAACGGCGATGTTAGTAAATATTTCAGGGTAATAGCATATTTAAAACTGAAAACTGAAGGATATCGTCCCAAAAAATCGAAAATTCTCCTTCGTGAGCAAGTTGAAAAGTTTATAAAGGAGGCACCAGATGAGAAATACTTGATGGTTAAGGTTGCAACTATTTTCGGATTATTTGGAGCCGGTAGGCGTGAAGAATTGTGTAATTTATCAGTGGAAGACATCGAAATAACAAATAAATCATTGGTTATACAATTTCCAAATACACAAACGAAAGTCAGTCCTTCTTTCAGTATTATTTGGAAGTATGTAGACTGTTTTCATAAGTGCTTTGCACTGCGCCCTTCTGTCATCAAACATCGTCGTTTTTTCCTGAAATACATTAATAGAAAATGTACTGCCAATCCAGTTGGTATTAATACATTTGGGAAAATTCCATCTATTGTTGCCGAATTCCTCAAACTGCCAGAACCAAAGCAATATACAGGACACTGTTTTCGAAGATCCTCCCCTTCATTGCTAGCAGAATCATGAGCAAATATTAAGGATATAAAAAAACATGGTGGAGGGAAGTCTAGGACGGTTGCCGAGGGCTATGTTGACCATTCCATCGCATATAGAAATGTCATAGCTGAAAAAATTCTCCCAACCTCAATAGATTTTGGATCATCATCAAATATTGTACTTCGGTTTCTACGAGTACTGATGATGCTGAGGATTCTTATAATGTGTTGCGAAGCTCCCTAGCGTTTCAGGGCATTAATGTTGGTAATTGTTGTAGTTTTACGATGAAAATTAATGTTCATAAGTGATGATTGTTAAATGTTGATAATAAAAATCAGCAATTGCTGAATTTTTCTCATCTGATTTCATCATAAGACAATGGAGTGCTAGAAATATTTCTAACACTAATGTTAAAAATATCAAAGGGTGATTTTTTCTCATCTACATTCACTGAGATTGGGAAATAACCTATTGACATTCGGGAAAATGTTGCTAGTAGCTTGGAGAAACACGAAACAAAGACAAAAAACTGGCTTACCGATTTGATTCTTGTTCAGTTGCAAGTCGACGAGTTTCGGCAAGTTCTGGAAGGTCCCTGTCTTAAAACTCTTGATCATGTTGTGTCCCAAATGCAGCTCCTTCAAGTTCTTCAACGAAGAGAAGGCATCCGAATCTATTTCCTCTACGTTACAACTGACCAAATTCAACAGTTCCAAATCAAGACCAACGAACATATCTTTTCCCACCCTCTTGGTGATCACCCCGTTGATCCTCAACATTTTGAGCTCTTTGAGATCAGTGAAGGCATCCCTGTCCATCTCTTGGTGCGCTTCATCGTATGCTATGAGAGAGACATGGGCAAGTTTGGTGGTGCATTGGAAGAGCTGTTTGGTTACTCTGGGGAATTTGGAGTTTCCGTTGACGTAGAGGGTTGTCAAGTTTGGTAGAGCGCAGAAGGAGTCTGGTGCTATGCCCTCAACGGTTGCGAAGGAAATGTCGAGTACACCGACGTCTTTCTTGGTTGTTAGTTTTTCTCTCGTTATGTTTCCTTTGGTGTTGCTTATGAAGATTTTGTAGGTGTCATCGTCGAAGGAATAACAGGAGACTGTGGCGATTATGGCCAAGATGATGATTGACCTCATCTACAAAAAATTTGATTTTTAAATGATGGCTTTTTTTTCTTTCGTTTTTATAATAATTATAAAAGATGTTGCTTTTTATACTTTTGGATTGGACAACCCATAGATAAATTCTATCATGATCATGGATTGGAAAGTCTACCAAAATTATGGAACCGCCTTTAGAGTGCCAACACAAAATCATGAAAAGCGCTGACATAACCCGAAAAGTTCGAAAACAACAAATGCTAAATGTAGAGGGTATCACAAATTGTTTGATTTTGGATTTTTCTGGTACTTGTAGACTAGATAGGTGAAAACGTTGAGAGGAGTCCTGGGCTCGATTTCTATGAAAACACCAGTAGTGAAAACTGTTTCACGATTTCTTCATTCGTTTTGAAGATATAACAAAATTTTGATACTGATTTTTATATGCCATAACTTTTTTTTTCGAAAGTATCTGAAAAAGATAAAAACTTTCATGAAGCACTTGTTCACTAGGAATGATGAATTATTTAAAAAAATTTTATCTTTGATTTTTTTATGATATGAGATGAAAAAAATTGATTCCTATTTAAGATAGTTTCTTATTTCCGGAGCTTCTAGAAAGTTTTAATCGTTTTCAGATATTTTCGTCAATGAAAAAGTAATGGCACATTTTCGAAATCGATAAAATATCAAAATTAAATTAAATTAAGATATCGTGAAACGGTTTTCACTAATGGTGTTTTCACGAAAATGAGCCCAGAACACCTTTCGAAGTTTTTACCTATCTAGTCTAGAAGTTCCTAAAACAGTCAAAATCAAGCAATTTGAGATACCCTGTACAGGGTGGGAAAAATCGGTGATACCTGAAGTACATTTTAACCGTGAGAGATAGAGGAAAATGAATGACACGTTATGGTGGTCTTTTTTAGAGATACTGATAATGCCATCAACTGCATTCCTCTATGTCCTTTTGTTTTCGGGTTATATGCCAAAATTGAGATTTGCGCGTTTTCAACTTTGGCCATTATCTCCATTCCTTGTGCTAGGATGTTGAAATGGGAACATTATAGAGGCACTTTTTTCATAGCAATCCAGTAACGTACTTTGTTTTTTTCCCAAATGGTTTCATTGCCGAGCTATAACATGAAGTTGTGTTTTTTCTTATGGAAACAATAGTTTGAAATGGCTTAGAAAGAATCGCCATTTTTTTCCCGTTCCTGAAAAATATCATAGATCATACTTCGCCCTCGGATTCATTAAGAGATCATGAAAAACATAGTTTGTATTTGAATTTGAATTATTGAGTTTTAAGTAGGCTTAATCACAGAATAATATGTCTCTACGCATGGTGTCATTATTATTTTGCTATGGAATACTTGATTCAATTCTTCGTGGTTTGATCTCTGTTCAGAACAACTGTCAATTATAAGAGGTAATTATTGCCGGCAATATGGAAATGTTCGAAAACTACGAGAAATATGATATGTTAAAATTTTTTATTTTAGCAGCAATAATGACGTCGAATTGACAGTTATTCTGAACAGAGATCAAACCACGGAGAAATGAATCAAGTATTCAATAGCAAAATAATAATGACATCATACGTAGAGACATATTATTCTGTGATTCACCCTAACTTAATACTGAATAATTCAAATTTCACATGAAAACTATACTGCCGTGTTAATTGAAAAGGGCGTATCTGCAAAAAAGCACTTTTGAGATATTTGACTTTAAAGACAATTTTAATTGAATTGAAATGAAAAACCAATGCATAATATGGCATAACATGCATTGCTTTTTCATTTTAATTCAATTGAAATTGTTGATGGCATAAATGAAAGTCTTTAAAGCCAAATATCTCAAAAGTGCTTTTTTGCAGATACGCCCTTTTCAATTAACACGGCAGTATATTTTTCATTATATCTGAATGAATCTGAGGGCAATGTTTGATAAATTTCTGAAACGGGAAAAAAATTTCGATTTTTTCTAAGCCATTTCAAATTATTGTTTCTATACCTAAGAAAAAATACAACTTTATGTTATAGCTCAGCAAGAAAACCTCTTGGGAAAAAGCAACGCCCGCTCCTGGATTGTTATGAAAAAAGTGCCTGTATAATGTTTTCACAAACAGTTGATGGCATTATCAGTTTCTCTAAAAAACACCGTAACGTGTCATTCATTTTCCTCTATCTCTCATGGTGAAAAGTTGTAGTTCAGGTGTCACTAATTTTGCTCACCCTGTACACTCTATCTCAGCTATTATTGAAGATAGAGTTATGCGGTTTTCCCGACCCAGTATCACTTTTTTGTGAAACTCTCAAATCGACAAACGGAAATATTCTAACTACTTTTGTTTTTGACCTACAGAACGAAAACGAAAATGTTTACTTTTTTAAAATGTAATTATTTCTCAGGCACTGTGAGAAAAAATGAAAGATATTTTTAATGGATATTTTTACGTAGAAGTCAGTGGCGTATTTCAAAAAATTTTTCAGAGCACTGTTGCCAAGATTGAGCACAAACGTATTTTTCAGATGGAACCCCTGTAGGTATATTTTAACGTCAAATTTTTGAAATTCTTTTTCTGAATGCATTGATGTATCGCAACCTTTAATGAATGTTAGCTTCAAAAATCAGAAAAATTCATATTTATGTTTGGTTTTTTGGTAGTAGGCAATGAATTTTTTCACACATGCATAAATGCATGTACATAAATGAAAAACTTGCAATATTCATATCGAAGTTTTCACCATTTAAAGTTTATGTTGAAGAGTGATATTTCGAGTTCATGTTCAAAGTGAAATTAAAAAAATAGTTTAAAGGCAAATGACGTTTTAAAAAACTGTTCAATACGAGAAAGAATTCAGTTTGTGCTCAATCTTGAGCTCTGAAAATTTTTTTTCATTCACCACTGACTTCTACGTGAAAATATCTATCAAAAGCTGTTTAACTTTTTTTTCTATCTGCCTGAGAAACAATTACATCTCAAAAAAGTTAACATTTTCATTTCGCTCTGTATTTCACAAGCAAAAATAGTTGGAATATTCTTGTTTGTGGATTTGAAAGTTTCACAAAAAAGTGAGAAAGAGTCGCGAAAACCGCAAGTCTCTATTATCTTCAGTAATAACTGAGATACAATGCATTCTCACCCAATTTGGGACACAGTGTACATGGTATATCGAGTTTTCGAACCGTTGATATTAAAAAGTAATGTGAATGACTTGAAAAATTTGAATACTCGCATAAGAAGATTGTTCAAGGTCCTTCAAGACTATATCTGTGATCATCATTCTTCGTACATCTAACAATACAACATAATAATTTGCAATCTAAAAATACTTTTGAAACTTGGTATAAAAAATGAACTTGCATGCTTCTTGATGCGATTGAATGGAATGAAACTCAAAATATATTCACTGGTGGCTATAGAAAGAATTTAACTTACAGCAGGTTAATTTTTTGGAAACTCCACACAACTAATAAGACAGAATATTCTTCGATAACCATTCACCTCCTCACTGAATGAGTTTATCCAGTTTTGAGTCAAATCTTCTGGCCATCAACTGAGATCTCTAAGAAATTAAACAAACAGACGATAACCAGTCAAACAGCATTGGCGTACGAATCTACGGTTTATCAAAAATTCAATCCGAATAGAACTAATCCATTTCTGCTGAGACAAAGTTAGGATAGAATGGTTTGTTTTCATACGTTAGTAATTTATTGACTATTTCTTAAGGTTACGTCAATATTATAAAAGTTATTTATAATACAATAATTGCAGGAGGCACTGATATTCTTTCACGAGTTAAAATTTCAAAAATAGGCAGAGAAGTGGAAGTTTTTGAATGAACGAGTTTGAGAATATGCCTTTTGTATACAAGTATTATACGACGTTATTTTCTCTTATTCTTTTAAGTTTCATTGAAATTAATGGATTATTTCCATAAATATAGTTTTGTGATTTTTGCATTGGAAAAAAGTGTTTAGCAGAATTGTTCTCTCCCATAAATCTGACAGAAAATAAATAAATCCGTGGCAGGAGCCAACATTATCAATTAATAGAACCATGAAAACTGTGCTAGAATGAAACATTCTCGCACGATTTTGTTCTACAAGATGTGACATGATGAACGGATTTGACATGGAAAAAACTATTTCAACTCTTTAACTCTTGAAAAATCAGTGCAAAAAAGGTTAATTCATCTCAGAGACTGGCTTAAAAGCTCAGCTAAAGCAAGTTTCAGAAAATGAAGAATCCTGCCAGGATAAATCGTATCTATCTCTATTCATTATTTAAGGAAATGAATTATTTTTTAAAGTATCCATACTACAAGTTGCTAATAATTGAATTTGGAGAAATTATTCAAATAATGTCCCCGCCACTGGCGATATCCAATGGATTTTACCGAAACAGAAAATCAATTGATTATATAATATTTATCTTTTTCTTGAGGTTGAATATGTTAATGGACATGTAAAAGAGATATTCACAATAATTATCGAAATAAGATATGTATGCTGTTTTGTTATTTTAATTACCTCATCGATTTTCGAATCATAGTCGAAAACATCTTAAGATATTGCTTTACAAGCTGTTAAAAATCGAGTTTCGGTTTACTGTTCAATAGTTGAAAAAATTTTTGGAACAGTAACGAAGTTTTTTACAAAAAAAGGTACTTTCTCATTTATGGTAAAAATATAATATCGGAAATTAGCTTCACTGGAAGCTGTGAGAATTTTAGACAATTCTAAATTTTGAAATAGCTTCAAACTCTTGTAAAACTTTATGTTACTGCTGGTTGGAGTTTTATATACAGGGTGGGCCATCCATAACTTACCTCTACGAATTTTGAGCTTTGGGATGGAGTAACTAAAAAACGCTCGGACAGGTTAAATTTTGTTGAGAGGTGAGGACAAATCAGGGTGTTCAAATAAGTTTGATATCTCTACCCCTCTAGTCGCAACCCCTAACAGCTCTCATTTTTGAATAGGGAAAAGGGGTCGAGCAGCACCTTGTTGGAAAGGCAATTCAATTTCCTGCATGGTTGCATTTTTTTCTTAGCCTTATCATTACACAGAGTGACTCAGTATTCCCTCAATCACTTTCACACTTTTCCCTACTCAAAAATGAGAGCTTTTAGGGGTTGCGGCTAGAAGGGTAGTGATATAAAATTCATTTGAACACCCTTATTTGTCCCCCTTTCAACAAAATTTAACTTGTCCGAGCGTTTTTTCGTTATTCTATCCCAAAGCTCAAAATTCGAGGTGGGAAGTTGTGGATGGCTCACCCTGTATGAGAAGATACAATAAGGAGAAAATTGAGGGTAGGTATGCAAAGCAAGTTAACCGACAGTTTACTTCTGTGTGATCGAACTGTTTTTTTCTGAAAGAAAGGAAGAAGAATAGAAAAGATAAGTAGAATTATTGCATTTTTATCGATTCCAGTATATAAAAGTGAATGTTATGAAAGATAAATGAGGTTATGTCTTCAAATTGATTCATCTCATTCCATATTTTGTATTGGCGCCATTTTCGATTCGATACATCTTATTAATCAATGTTATGAACAATTCGATATGTTCACAACATAACTTCTAAGACAAATAATAACTTTTAATATAGGCAACAAATCTCGATGTATGACCAATTTTATGTTATGTTTCGTTACGTTGATTTCATTTCTCAAGGTTCTTGCTTTAGGTTGGAGTAGACACATTCTGTATTTTTTCTTTTGAATTTTCTTCCTTTTTCCTATTTTTTCCTTTTTATTATTTATTTTTTCATTAATTTATGTCTGCATCCTTTCATCAATCAATATTCCACATTACTCAAAAGAAGTAATTGATTTATATTATATCAATTTTGAATTTCATATTTGAACAATTTATTTTCTGCTGTGAATCGCTCTATCTTCCAAACAATAAAGTTACTATTACCATCATTCCTAATTGTGTTTTATTCATGGTAAACTCTCAAAAATCCATAAATATTCAAGATCAATCAAGTTTGTTCTTCGTGTAACTTCAGGTAATGTAAAAGAGAACTTATAAAAACATTAAACAAATATTATTTCTATTGTATATCACACAACAGCGCAACTCCTCTCAAAATCCAATGTTCGGGTGGTTTAACCGTAACCAAAAACAAAGACGTTATATAGTTCAAATCGGTCCTGTTGGCTTTCTTGTAAAGTGGTGCCTGAAAAAACGATTCGTAAATTATCTTCCTCAACATCAAATGGATGAAAACTTACTGTGTACAACAGCGTTGCTACTTTCGGCGGCGCGTTTATGGCATAAATGTGGACAACTGGCAACAGTGTGTATAAAACTTTGTTTACAGATTCCATCAGTTTTGAGTTTCTTCTATCCCAACCTGCGCCATCTAGGAAGAGACCATAAACGTAAACGCCTTCCTGAAATATAGGTTAATTCTTCAGAACAAGTTTCAGAAAAAGTCTAACACTATTTTCAGTGAAGATGAAGTTGCTAAAATAGCAATGTAGTGATTGAAAAAATATAAACAATAAGAAAATCGAAGAAGAGATTGAAACACTTGCGTTTGGTGATGATGATATATCCTCCTTCATTTTACTGGTAACATCGTTGAATAAGGTAACTTGATCTAATGCCCATCCTTTATGAGCTCTAGAAACCTCTTGTCGCATGGCAGTTAAAAATCCTGGAATGTTCATCAAGACTTTAATTGGTGGAAAACTGAATAAACTGAGAAGAACAAACTGAAGGACCTTATTTCAGAAGTACATCCATCTGCACGCGGCCTACGATATTTAACAGGCCAGAATGTTGCTTTAAAATGCGACGTTGCCGGAACTCCCACATGGGGTTGTACCAGGCTCAGAGTGTAACGACTTTGCACTTACAGTTCTGTTTTGAAGCGTAACATGTGATAGTTCGCATTAGAAATTCGACCGGAAAACGAGTAAAAAGGTTTGTGTTTTTTCGTGTTCGTGTGATCGGTTTTTCAATCAATAAATAAAGTGAAAATAAGTTTTGCAGTTGCAAGAACAGTGTGTATCGGGTTTGTGATTAAAATTTTCGACTTTAAGTGTTCATATCTGGGGGGATTATCAACAGGAAGGTTTCTCATTTTAATATTTATTAAAATTTCATTTGGAGATCATCGATTTGAGTACTATGCGTCCATATAAATCTACTAATCGGAAAGTATTGGTATTAAGGTTCCCGAAAGATCCCGCGAGGAGAAAAAAATGGCTTAACGCAATTCATAGAGAAAGTAGTTTGAAAGTCAACGATGACAGTGTAGTTTGTATAAAACATTTTATAGATTCCCATATTTTGAAAAATAACTCTTATCCAACCGCCGAAGGTTCAGTTATTAATATATCCCGAAAAATTAACTGATGATGCATTTCCTTCAATTTTCCCAAATCGACCGAGTTACATGGCGTCTTCAGTTACTCCGAAAAGAACTGATCCTGAGGAACGGAGACAAAAATCAGTTGTCCATTATGTTATGTTAACACCGATTTGGACAAACAAGATCAGATCGATTATCCGACTTTTGTTGTCATTTCAAAGACAAGGCAATTTTCAACTTCTTTTCCAACGATGAGGAAAATGACTTTGTTCAGTTCTACAATATAAATTTTGAGGAGGCATTTCCGAAAATATAATCGGGGTTTAAGATCTTGAGTAATATGAGAATCGAAGTCGTATTTAGAGACGAAGTAAACGTACCCATTTCTTATTTCAAGTGGTTGTTTGGTGACAGGTATATTTGTGACTTTTTTCCTGTTTTGATGTTTATTCAGCAACTTTATTCGCTTCAGAAAGTAAAATAATTTTCATTCTGATTGTAATCTTGTGGAACTCAATACAACAGCTACCTCCCCAGTTCCTGTGTACTTATATTGACTTCTGTAGGGCCGAGTTGATCCAAAAGATATTTGGATCTCAGTAAGAACCAACTGCACCCCCTCATAGGCTTTCTTACAGGGCATTGTCGCCTCAGAAAGCACTTGCTGAGAATGGGCATATCTGACACTGACCAGTGTAGATTCTGTGGGGAGGAGGAAGAAACTCCTATTCACCTAGTCACAGAATGCTCTGGCATTGTAAGCCAAAGGAAACAATGCTTTGGTCAAGAGACCTGTAGGAGTGAGGAATTAGCCTCACTGAAGCCTTCCGAGATATTGGATTTCATAAGATCTCTGGGACTGGAAGGCGAGCTGTAAAGCTTTGTCAGGAGGCACAATAGACTATAAGGTCGCGGTGGACTGTAACCCCTTTCAAACTATCATCTATCAACTACTAGACTCGGAGCTCATTCAAATTTAACACTCATATTCCTATGTTTCCATAAGGAATTTCTTTATCTGTAGTTTGAGACTACAACTGAACAAAAAACGGTGTTACCTTGGGGATTGAAAAACCCAGCAATCCAGAAAGACGGTGGTCTTCCCTTGAAACACCACTCGTTAAACTGGTTATTCCTGTCTATCAACTCGGTGAACCAGAATCCAAGAGTGGCGGCCATCCAAGATCCCCTCTTCCAGATGTTCGGCACCAGCGCGTCATAGATCTTATCCAAGGTATCCTGTAGAACCTCGTTCATTATGATTATCCCGTCTATGGCCAGGAGTAGGTCCTCTAACGTCTGCCTGATGTTGATCAGGACCTTCTGCATCCTGTCTATCTCTTGGTGCAAGAAAATGTTCATGGGGTTGAGCTGGCCCATCGCTTTAATCTTGTCCTTGACCTCGAAAGGGTCGTAGGGCGGGGGAAGTTTTTTCAGCATTTCTTGGGATTGCCTGTAGACTGCAGCTTCTCTTGTTTCGCCGCCACTGACGCCGACTTCCTTCGGTTGAATGGAGAGCATTTGGGCGAGCATGTCGGAAGTTGCGTTTGTTTGGTAGCTGAAAATTTACGTTGTTTCACAAAAGGGCGAAATCGACACACAAAATAGCTGAATTGGAAAAACGTGATGTATCCCTGATTTTTTTAGCGTGTTGTTTGGACCTTCTAAAGCTATGTATAACGAAGTTTGATAGTCACGAAAAGTTGTGGGAAGATTTAAACAACATCAAAAACCACGAAATTATTTAAGAACATATACTAAATCTTTTTATTTATCAAATAAATAAAAAATGATGGGCAAACTACTCAATAAACATATTAATCAGAACCAATTATATGACATAACTCTAGTACGATGTTATAGATAATTATACAGGGTTATTCACGAATATGGCTCTATAGAATATTTTTAGGAAAGACGCAAGATTGGGGATTGAAATTCTAAAAGTGAGCTTCAAGTAAGAAGACGACTTCTTGTATATTTTTTGAAGGCTCTACGACTTCCGGTTTTTCCAGAAGTGACATCAGCTTTCGTTTTTCACATGGAACGACCCATTTTTTATCGCATAAATAGATTCTCCATTGAGTTCTGAGGCTTTTTGATTCCAAAACTTTAAATTTTCCCGAAAAAATTCTCTTGAAATGAGAAAATACGAAAAATAAATCTCAAAATTGAACTCTGTTGGAATACAGACAACTTCGAGGTTTTTTCATTAGGAATTCTAAATTTTGAGAATCTCCGAGAAGAAAGGCTGATACTTCTTTTTCGATATTGTGATTTTCAGAATATGATACAGGAGGTCAAAAATTCTTTGTCAAAGTTTGAAGTGACGAAACTTCAAAAAATGTTTTTTTTTCAAATTGGAACCCTATTTTTTCGAAGCATTCTCAAAATCTTCGTCAAAAAATAGTAGGAGCATACGTCCAAGGCTTTTATCCCCAAATGAATATTTTTCGAGATATTCAGGAAAAACGATATTGTCTTCAATTTTCAATCTCATTCCGAATGTGTTTTTCTACTGGAAAATAATTAGCGGTCAAGTGAAATTTTTGGAAATCTCTGTTATCGAGAAAATGTTTTCTATAGTCAGACGAGTTAAGTTCTTGAATTATCATCTGTAATGCGAGAGCAACAATTGGTTTAAAGTTCTGAATGGGAGTATTAGTGTCAATGTAAAAAATCACAGGAATGCAGAAAAAAATAATTTGCAATAATTTTTAATGCTTTTGAAAGAATAATAAACAGAACATGTAACAATTTCATTACTGAAAATTCCAATTTACCAACCATAACAAAAAAGAAATTCTCCAGAATTAAGAATTTGCGGAAATTATCCAAGGCTTCAAAAAATTAAAAAAACTGAATTCGTCTGAACCATAAGAGAATATTTTCTCGATGACAGAGATTTCCAAAAATTTCACTTGACCGCTAATTATTTTCCAGTAAAAAAAACACATTAGGAATGAGATTGAAAATTGAAGACAAAATCGTTTTTCCTGAATATAAAATATTCATTTTGGGATAAAAGTCTTGGACGTATGCTCCTATTATTTTTTGACAAAGATTTCAGAAATGCTTCGTAAAAATGGTGTTCAACTTCGATTTTTTGATGTTTCGTCACTTCTAACATTGACAAAGAATTTGTGACCTCCTGTATCATATTCTGAAAATCACGCAATCGAAAAGAAAGCATCAGCCTTTCTTATCGGAAATTCTCAAAAATGAGAATTTTTAATGAAAAAACCTCGAAGTTGTCTATATTTCAACAGTGTTCAATTTTGAGATTTTTTTCGTATTTCCGTATTTGCAGATAATTTTTTGAGAAAAATTCAAACTTTTGGAATCAAAAAGACTCAGAATTCAATGAAGAATCTATTTATGCAATAAAAAATGGGTCTGCCCATTTGAAAAAAGAAAGTTGATGTCACTTCTGGAAAAACCGGAAAAGTCCTAGGACCTTCAAAAAATATACGAGAAGACTTCTTTTTATTTGAAGCTCACCTTTAGAATTTCAATAATGAATCTTGTGTTCTAAAAATATTCTATAGAGCCATATTCGTGAATAAACCTTGTATACTGTTTTCAAGAACACTAAATTTGTGACTAATTAAGCCCAACGGCATCTCTGCAGATCAATTCATTGTCGAATTATGGCGATGTATGATATATTTCTGAAACAGGAAAAACTGGCGATTCTTTCTAAGCCATTTCAAACTAACACAACTTCATGTTATAGCTGAGCAAGGAAACTTCTTGGGAAGAAACAAAGTACGCTAGTGGATTGCTAAGAAAAAGTGCCTGTATAATGTTTTCATTTCAACATCCTAGCACAAACAGAAACGGAGATAATGGCCAAAGTTGAAATCGCCCAAATTCAAATTTCAGCATATAACTCGAAAACAACAGAAGATAGAGGAATGCAGTCGATGGCATTTCGAGTGTCTCTAAAAAAGACCACCGTAATGTGTCATTCATTTTCTTCTATCTCTCACGGTTAAAAAGTTGTAGTTCAGGTATCACCTATTTTGCCCACCCTGTACATCAATACTGATATTATTGCTTCCAAGACATCTATGATCATTTATCGTTTCTGGAAAATTGCAATTTTGTCATACATGGTTTTTTTTTAACTACGAGTAGGTACTCGCTTTGAGGTAATTTTGAATCTAATTGAAATGTCCACAAGTCAAATTTCACAAACTTCACTCGTAAGATCAATGGTTTCGACGCAATCTCCGAATATGTTCAACACATCCCAAATTTGAGTTGCAAACTTGTGTATACATTGCTCTAATAAATCCTAACAACATACTCAAAAATCAGAGATAAATCTGACTGGCCTACAAGTAGCACTGTGACCAAGTGTCAGCATCTCCATTCGCTGCTTTAATTTCTTGTAGTGAACTACTACTGCTTACGTTATATCTGCATTAGTATGCAAGCCATACACTTGAGGCACATCTGTGGGTGCCATGCTTTTAAAATACTCCAAATACTCCGTGACTTGCTTCAACACGACTATTTTGTACCCTTTGTAAAAACAAAAGTCCTCGTTGAAAACGTTATCGGTGAACCAAACCTTGCAAAAGGTATTCAGCAGCCTCTTATCGAAATCATCTGTTACTCTACCTCCATAATGAACTTCTCCGAGCATGTACCTGCAATGGTAAGTGTCCATTGTGAATGGAATAGTCTCAGGTGAAAACCAGAATCGAGAGTGCATCTGATCTCAGAGATAGTTGTAAGAGAGCTCGCTGAGCTCTCTAGAGAGAGTTTAAGCTTTGTAGCTTTGTAGTCAAGCCTCGGGACTACCTATGAGACTATTTTCCTCAAGAAGATACAAGGAGAGCTGAAAGGAATGAAGAAGAAGAAATATTTTTCATGATGTTATGAAAAGCATGACAGTTGAGCAGGGTAGGTTTTGAGACATCAGGAACAGATGTTCATGTTGTTCCTGAAATCATAGTGAAAAAGGAGAAGATGATTAAAATGATTACAGTAGGTCAGTTAGTATACGTTAAAGTCCAATAAAGACCTCGAAGAAATGGAACAGGATGGGAAAAACTGAAAGGAACACTTTCACAAGTCACAAACCTGAGAGTGGTCCAGCTCAGTCCTTTCTTAGAGTCTGCCTCATCCAAATGGTTCTGGAGGAACAGACAGCTTGCCAGCCAATCTGCAGAGTTGAATTCATACGGAATGTTCCAGCCGAGAGGACCAAATTTTCTTCGTTCTTGCACAACGGTGTGAAGGAAGGAGATGGCATAAATGAGAGGAATGTACTGCTTAGAATCTGAGTAGTCTAACAGGTCTTGGTTCATAGATGTGTAAGTTCTAATCAAGCCAGCTCGTACACCTGTAGAATTTGTCACTTTATTTTTTGTATAACTGCCATTGAAAGTGACACTTTTTATGACAGCAAACAATGTTGAATTGATTGTTTAAGTGGAAGCGTGTTAAAAATATTTTTAACATTAGTGTTGAAAATATTTTTAGCACTCCATTCTTATGATGAAATCAGATGAGAAAAATCCAGCAATTACAAATTTTTATATCCAATATTTAACAATTATTACTAATGAACATTAATATTGATCGTTAAACTGAACAATTACTAACATTAATGCCCTGTGACATTAGGGAGCTTCGCAACACATTATTAGAATCCTCAGCACCATCAGTACTTGTAGAAACCGGAAGTAGAATATTGTATGATGATGATCCAAAATCTGTTGAGTTTGGGAGAATTTTTTCAGCAATGAAATTTCTATATGCAATGGAATGATCAACATAGCCCTCGGCTACTGTCGTAGACTTCCATCCACCATATTTTTTTGATATCCGTAATTTTTGCTCCTGATTCTGCTAGCAATGAAGCAGAGGATCTTCGAAAACAGTGTCCTGTATATTGCTTTGGTTCTGGCAGATTGAGGAATTCGGCAACAATAGATGGAATTATCCCAAATGTATTAATACCAACTGGATTGGCAGTGCTTTTATTATTCATGTATTTCAGGAAAAAACGACGATGTTCGATGACAGAAGGGCGCAGTGTAAAGTACTTATGAAAATAGTCTACATACTTCCCAATAATAGTGAAAGAACGACTGACTTTCGTTTTTGTATTTGGAAGTTGTATAACCAATGATTTATTTGTCATTTAGATGTCTTCCACTGATAAATTACCCAATTCTTCACGCCGACAGGCTCCAAATAATCCGAAAATAGTTGCAACCTTAACCATCAAGTAGTTCTCATCTGGTGCCTTCTTAAGAAACTTTTCAACTTGTTCACGAGTGAGAACTTTCGATTTTTGGATCGACATCCTTCACTTTTCCGTTTTAAATATGCTATTACCTTAAAAATTCACTAACATCCACACCATTTTTAACAAGGGCGCTTAACTTTATCATTGAAAATTTGCCCCACAAAGTTGATGAACTCCATATTTTTGATTTTCCTTCTAAGTAGTCCAGGAAAACAGTTTCACTGAAGTTCCTTTTACATTTTTCAATTAACACCAGGCCAGGAAATTGTTATATGCAATATCCTACTGCTGAACAGATTTTTTAGGTAGGAGTTCCAGATTTGCATTTCTTGCAGAGTCTTCAATATCCAGAGGAACAACCAAATCATCACTTTTATTAATAATAAGACATAACGTTGGCAACGTTTGCCATTCACATCAACCTTCAGATTATTTGAATATTAAAATGCATTTCGAAGTTTATTGTCTTTGCAAATTCGCCCATTTCATCATCAAAATAGGGCAGTTGTACATAAAATATTGTATGGTGTTTGTGTCAAAAGTGATTTTATTTTGTTCGTGAAATTGTTCAATTCGCTCCGCTCATTTCACAAACTTTTTCACTCATAAAATAAAACGTCACTTCTAACACTCATATCATAAATAACTATTCAACAGTACCTGTATAATACACTCTTGAACAAGACATATGAAAATGCTTACCCGATGGCGCTTCATTGGTAAATTTGATGCAAATCTGCAACAAACTGATAGGGAACTTTTCGTGTATTTCCGTGGTCAACCAGAGCCTGAAGTCTTTGTTGAAAGTTCCACCCTTTTCCAACTCCATGAACTGTACAAGAACCTCCTGCATGTAGTCTAAGGATAGGTGGCAGTTCTGCAGTAATGCCCAGAAACCCTGAGAAGAAGTCAATGATGAGATAAAACAGTAACAATAACAATATCTTTATTCTCAGAATCCTTGACACAGACATACAACGAAAAGAGAGAAAGTCAAGAAAAAAAATACAACCAAATTAGCTTCCAGAATTTATACAGAAATAATTCAAAAATTCTGAAATCGAGTAGGGTTCGATGAAAATGATTAAATGGGTTAGCTTTTTTTTAATTACTTTTAACTATTTATGTCTAATATATTCTTGGGTAGACTATTATAAAATTTAATACATATATACCTGGTGTTCTTTTCAGTGTCATTGTATGTATCGGTACGTGAAATGGAAAAAGATAACTAATGAGTACTTTAACCTAAGCTTTAATTCGTTTGTATGATCACCTCATTCATAGCTTCGGTCAGTAACTTCCTAGCGTGAATCTCTTGTCCCTGACCCATGGAGATCGATTTACACCTGAACTCCAACCTCTTGGCGAGCTGCTCTATATACGGGGTGGGATCAGATCCTGTGCTCAGAAAGCAGATCATTGGAGTGAGCGACCTCGACTCTATATACATAGTCTCGAAGTTCAGCAACATAGGTTCTGCAAACCTTGCACCCATCGACTGGGAGATGTATTTTTTACTCTGCACCATGATTCTGTCTGGACACCATGCTCTGAAATTGGAATGTATGAAATATCACTTAAAGTTAAGATATAAACTGCTCCACACGAGTTAGGGATATTGACTGAAATTGCGAAAAAATATGGTTTAGATGAGATTTTCTGATAAAAATTCATATTAATATGATTGTAGGAAACAGTAGGCACCCAAATATTCAATTCACTATGGAAATTGAAAAGGATGGTGCTCTACCCTTTCTAGACGTCTTGGTTACTAGAAAGCCTAATGGAAAGCTAGGACACAGGGTTTATAGAGAACCAACCCACACTGACAGGTATCTACACAAGCAGTCCAATCATCATCCTCAACAGAAACGAGGAGTTATAAAAACACTCGTAGATAGAGCCCGACGATTGTGCGAGCCGGAATTTCTGGAGGATGAACTTGAACATCTACAGCATGCATTCGTCGCTAACGGATATAATGCTAAGGAAATTGAGAGGGCAATAAGACCAAGACTTTCCACACGTGATGATAACACATCACAACTCACCCCCAATGGAAGAGCCATCTTACCATATATCCCCAAGGTCACCGATAGAATTGGTAGAATACTAAAGGGCCACAATATAGAGACCGTCTATAAGCCAACTCAAAAACTTGGCCAAATGATCAGAACTACCAAAGACAAAGTCGACCCACTCTCCCAACCCGGTATTTACAGGATACCTTGTGACTGCGGCAAAGTCTACATTGGTACAACGAAGCGAAGTATCAATACGAGAGTTAAGGAGCATGAACGATGCTGTCGACTCAATCAGACAGAAGAATCCGCACTAGCGGAACATGCTCTGACAGATGGACACAATATTTTCTCAAAGGCAGAAGCTATTTAAAACATCAAAAGTTTCTATCCTAGGATGAACATGGAAGCCATTGAGATATATAAACATAAGAACAATATGAACAGAAGGGAAGAAACTCCTTGGTACATAGCGCATGGTTGCTGGTTTTGGAAAAGACCAAAATCAAGCCAATACGAAGTGGAAGCGATGGACCAATCAACATCGCGCGCGTAAACCCACTACCTTCTCCTGCCAATGATCAGGGTATAAGTGGGGCCAACGGGTCGAATCCAGCATCACTTTCGGAAATTCAGCGGTCGAGTTACAATCTAAGACCAAGAATCCTCTGAAGATGCCTACCGCAGTTGTGGGCGAAACGTTAGGTGAAATAATTCCTAATAGACCACGGCCAATAAGCCCGGAAGACTCACTAAATGTCAATTTCTTGAGAAATTTGGTTCCATAAACGGGGCAGAGGCTCTCTCAGATCATTTGAAGATTCTGGGGTAGTTGATGATTATCTAATCTCCTTTGGAGTATATCCCATACATATTTTATCTGGTGAGTGTGGAGGTATTGGTAAATGTGGAATAGCAAGCTCCTAGCGCGCATTCTCAACTGTGGCTGCACGGTGCGGTCTAGCGTTGTCGTCTAGAAATTGAAAATTTTCACCAATAGCAGCTTGAAAATTTGACAAAATATTGTCAATGACATGCTCCTCATAGTGTGAGGCGGTCAAATTTCCAGGACAAATGTGTAGATCTGTGCGCCCGTTGAAACATATCACTGCCCATACCATAACACTACTCCCTTGGAATGGATAGACTTCTTGGACATATCGACGATTACTGGGTATGCGTGGGATGTCCATACCCTTCTTAGAGAATCTAAAAATCGTCCATATCTGGTTTCATCAGTGAAAAGGACACTACGCCACTGATCGCTCCAATTGATATGTTGCCTTGCTCATTCCAGTCTTTGACGCTTATGGTGACGTGTTAATGGAACTCTTCCTACTGGACGTCTAGAATCTAGATTCACCTCTCCTAAACGTCGTCTGATGGGTCCGATGGAAACTTGGACCCCATCTGCATTTTGAAGAGTATTCCGTAGTATTCTACACGAAGATGAAGGCTTTCTTCTCGCCGAAACGGTGATGAAACGATCCTGAGCTGGTGTTGTTTTTCGTCGCCCACCAAGCCTTGGTCGTTCAGACACGTAACCTGTCTCCCTTAACCTATTCCAAAGTCGAGATATCACACTTCGGCTGACTTGGAACCTTTCCGCTACAACAACCTCAGTTAAGCCACCCTGTAGCATTCCAATAGTCCTATTAGCCTCAGCGTTTGTTGATTTACGTCTTGGCATTTTCAGAAAACTCGTTTCAAATCGAAGACGTTGATAAACTGACTCCATTTCAAAATGAGAGCACTCATGAAGCATATGCATAGACCCAAACTTCAGAAAAAAATCGACCAGATTGACGAAATGTCTCATACTGATTTTTATTGGATCGATTCAAGTTGTCATTGAGTTTTAAATGATTTTCTCGAAGATAACATAATTTTCAAAACGATTGAATACGATATCCCTAACTCTTGTGGAGCTGTATATTTCGCCTTTTTGTATGAAGCGTAATTATTTTGCCGTGCTACCTTATGAGCAGAAGTTTCCTGAATGTATCCAGGGATCCATAGTTCAGTGGAAAAGATGCTTCTTCAGGAGCTTCTTTGTCGAACCAGGCCTTCCAAATCTTCTCATTGGCTGGAACCTTAATAATCAAAAGGCCATTAGGATTTTATAGGGTTAGATTTGAGCTTAGGATTAAGTTTTTGTACACCCGTAAGGTTTTATGGAGGATTATTTTCACGAGGACAATTGACAAGCCATTCCATTAATCCAATCCATTAAGACATTCCATGAAATGTGTCATTCATTCACACGAAGTCAATTAAGAAGCCATTCCAATGGGAAGTGTCAAATTCGCGTCATTCATGTAGACAGTTTCTATCAGAATATAATGAGAATGTATATTTTTGAGGAAAGTTGTTTAGCGATCGACAGACTCAAATCAGAACGTTTAAGGAAAAATCTATCTATTTTCTCGTTAAGAAACGGAATAGATGTTTTCGAGGAATACAGATTTTTAAAAAGAAGATAGATTAGACTGGATATCCGGAAGGTCTTCTTTGGGTCAATAAAGACGAATATCGAGATAATTAGTAGTAGAGGATCTTGTGGAGTATGAGTTATGTATGAAAATGTCTCCGGAAATGGTGCAAACTCTACTTGGATCTACCATGCAAAAATTGAATGATTCAAATTTTCTGCAGAAAGTATTTTCGATATTTTGAGCGTGAATCATTATCTTTCGATTCCTGTAATATATTTATATTACAGGAGGAATCTACATTTTGCTGAAAATTCTCTCTCAGTCTCTGGAAGAAGGGAAGAGCTCCTGCGTAAACTCGTGCACCAATTTGTCCGGGGCCAAAACTTTCAAAAAAATTGTTGCCAAACAATGAAACAGGAAATAACACTTCAAATTATTGAACTTTGTAACGTTTCGGGTCTATATCAGACTTCTTCATCAGACAAATTCGTATTGTTTTTTGAATTTTGTTTATCATTCAGAGGTTTGATTTTTGTGAGTATATATCTTAAATCATTATGTGATTTTGAGAAAAGTTCAGAAAAATAAAAAGAATTGGTTTCGAATTCAACATGCAACATTCAAAACACAAAATGATTTCATGATAAGAACTTAACTTTTTAATGAGAAACAAAAGTCCACAATTTCCTCTTATAATATTTTCCTGTATTTGTAAACTTACACAAGAAAAACATTAAGTCTTTTAAAGATATCAACATGAAAATAGAAATATTGGTGAATTGCGAATTGAATGTCATGAATGTTCCAAAACCGAAAATCACATGATGGAATGGAATGGACAACACAAAAATTCTGTTGGCACAACCTTATCATTATAAAAAGAAAATTAAGGAGTCATCTTGTATTTTGTTTTATGAAAATAATAATCTGGCCAATTGTTCAGTGGGAATGAATCATATATGGATTCACTTTTTGGGAAAAGAACTGACTTCGAGATGAAATAAGAAATGTTACCATGTATAGACATGTTTTGACCCTGAACAAATAAGTGCACGAGTTCATTATTAAAATTCTTTTCTGATTGAATTTGTTCCAGAGATTGGGAGAGAAAATTTTGAAGTTGTTTCAGAAAAATGCCGAAATATCCATTTCATTCGATGAAGTTGTTTGGAAAAGTTTCCGACGTAGTTCATTTCGTATCAACAAACATCTAATGAAAATCCCAAGATCAGCATAGAGACAAGAATAAATTTGCATGTTGAGCTGCTTTTGTTGCAATAGGTTGATATATGAGTACTTTTCATCAGAAATATTCGTTCCGTAATTTTTAGAATTATTCAATGCTATTTCCAAAAGATGATTCACGTCATCACTGATTTTTCGATATCAACTAGGATGTTTTCAATCGATATCCCAACACTAGGGTAGAAACGTTGAGATGCATGTCGAAATGAACCAACTCATCGTACCGAGGGTGGGGGAAGGCATTGGCGCCAATGAATTCAAAATCGTTCTAATTCAATGGATTGTCTCCATTGACAATCCATTTCAATGGATTGTCTCTATTCACACAACGCTATTTCACTAAGCCAATCCAATTTCTCAGTGAAATAGCTTATCAATTGGCTTCCTGTACTGGATTATCCCCATGAATGGATCAAGACAATTCATTGTCTCCATTCACACGTGCCAATATACCAGACTATTGGATTGTCTCAATGGAATGGCTTGTCAATTGTCCCGATGTGAATTGTCCATTACAGAGGGTTTCAAAAAAGAAAGAAAAAGAGAGAAAACTGAAAAATAATTGGAGTGTGTTCAGTTATGATCTTCTCAACGATCTCACCTGTTGAATGATGTACTGGAATTGTCTAAGAGAGGAAAGCTGTACCACGTTAAGCCACGTCAAATCCGTTATCCATCTCGCAGGTTTATCCGGACACGCTATGAGATCCAGAGCAGCGCCACCTTTGATGAAGTTCTCGAACTCTTCGTGCGTTATGTGCATCCTCTCAAGGTCGATTTTCAGGGCCAAAAGAAGCACGAACATGTACTTGTGCTTCTCGTACAACCCTCTAGATTTATACTTGAAGATTTCGTAGGTTAGGTAGTCGTTTATATGATTAATCCTCTTGCTGGTAACTGGACTCTTTTCGGATCTTGCCATGGAGATGTCGAATCTTTCTAAGAACTGTACCAGGGATGTTTGGTACATGAAGTTGACCATCGCCATGCTCACTACGATGAAGTAAAGAACGCTGCCTCTTGTAGCTACCGGTCTACAAACCAATTTGGTGAAAAGTGCTCATGAAAATTCAACAATAATGCCCACTTGCACCGTTTTCTGGTTAAAACAGAGTTATCTAAGGTGCCCTTGAATTTTGAGTCAGGCTTTTCCCCTCCTTAACGAATCAGATATTGGACGGCATATCTAATGCCCACTTGCACCGTCAAATATATATATGTCTGACTTACGTCCAACTCAAATTTTAAGTTAGGTTTGAGACGCCGATTCTCTTGCACCGCAGTTTGAGTGTCACATAAGTTATGACTATTTTGAGCAGCGAATATTCATGGCTTAAACAAGACTTGAGCCCGTCTCAAATATTCAAAAACGTACTTCAGTTTTGACGTGTTGTTTTTGATTGCGTGAATTTAATAATTATTAGGAAAGATTTTGATTAAATGAAATTGATGATCTATAGAGGATGATTTCCACATATTAGATATCATTGACTATGGCTTTCCTAGAAGTTAAGAATTCTAGAATTTAATAGGGCCGATCACTACCATGATACGGACGAATTAGCATTTTTTCGGTGATTTCGTTTGACCAAAAAAACTACTTTGCAACTGCTGAGATTAATTGAGGATGATTCAGAATTGCCAAGTGATATGTAAGTACATATCTTATTATATCTTATGAATGATGATGTCAAACCTCAAAGAAGGGAGTTTGAGCCTTGATGATTGTAGGAATCAGAGTGTATCACCAATGACTCAACTCCTTGCGTGCCTCCGACTCTACGCATCAGCAGGACATTTATTGGCTGTATCCGATTTGATGAAAATCCACGAATCTACAGTATCAAGAATAGTTGTTCGAATTTCAGTATTCATAAAAATGCCTCAGAGAGAAGCAGAATTACGTTCCACCCTAACCCAATATTACCAAATCGGTGGATATTCTCTTGTTATTGGAGCAATTGATTGTAACAATGTTATTATTCATTCTGCAGGTACTGTTTACTCTTGTGAATATGAAAAGTATCACTTTGATGATATTCCACAGGTGCAGAATTATGTCATTCAAGTTACGAATAAAGAATTGTTGAAATCAAATGAAATCATTTGCTTCAAATGAAAAGAAATTGGTTGTACTATGCCAGTTCTTCAGCGGCCCAAAGTATATGTCGTTCTGTGAATCAGAATACTGAAAAGGAAAATGCACAATTATCTTGTTCGTCTATGAATTCGCGTGTTCTTCTTACTTTGCTGTGCTCAGTGCCGATACAAAACCATATGGTCATGTCGCATTTCTATGTCAAAACAAACAAATTCACTGATTTATACAATGTTGCCAGATTTGGCATTGCTTAGCGCGTGCTTAACAAAGTCGTTTTTATTAGATATGCGGTGCAAGATCTGATCCGTTAAGGCGGGGAAAAGCCTTACTCAAAATTTAAGGGCGCCTTAGATAAGGGTGCCTTAACCAGAAAACGGTGCAAGTGGGCATAATAGAAACGACTCTGTTAAGCACGCGCTAAGAAATGCCAAATCTGGCAACACTGTATAAATCAGTAAATTTGTTTGTTTTGACATAGAAATGCAACATGACCATATGGTTTTGTGTCGGCACTGAACACAGCGAAGTAAAAAGAACAAGCGAATTCATAGACGAACAAGATAATTTGTCTATGCATTTTCTTTTTCAGTATTCTCATTCACAGAACGACATATACTTTGGGCCGCTAACGAACAGGCACAGTACAACTTATTTTTTTTTTATTTGAAGCAAATAATTTGATTTGATTTCAACAATTCTTTAATTGTAACTTGAATGACATAATTCTCCACCTGTGGAATATCATCGAAGTTATACTTTCCACATTTACGAGAGTAAATAGTACCTCCAGAATTGATAATTACATGGGTACAATCAATTGCTCCAATAAAACGAGGAAATCCAGCAATTTGGTAAAATTGGGTTTGGGTGGAACGTAATTCTGCTTCTGTCTGAGGCATTTTTATGAATACTGAAACTCCAACAACTATTCTAGATACTGCAGATTCGTGGATTTTCATCAAATTGGCTACTGCCAATAAATGTCCTGCTGATGCGTAGAATCGCAGGCACTAAAGGAGTTGACTCATCGGTAATACACTCTCATTTCTACGATTATCAAGGTGTAAACTCCCTTCTTTGAGGTTTGACATCATCATACATAAGATATGTACTTACATATCACTTGGCAATTCTGAATCATCCTCAATTAATCTCAGCAGTTGCGGAGTAGTTTTTTTGGTCAAACGAAATCGCCGAAAAAATGCGAATTCGTCCATATCATGGTAGTAATCGGCCCTATTTAATTCTAGACTTCTGGGAAAGCCATAATCAATGATATATAATATGTCGAAATCATCCTCATATAGATCATCAATTTCATTCAATAAAGTTCTATCCGTATTAATTATCAAATTCACGCAATCAAAAACAACATCGTCAAAACTGAAGTTCGTTTTTGACGTTATGAAGATTTGAGACGGGCTAAAGTCTTGCTTGAGCCATGAATATTCGCGGCTCAAAATAGTCATAACTTATGAGGCACTTGAACTGAGTTGCAAGAGAAACGACGTCCCAAACCTAATTCAAATTAAAGTTGGACGTAAGTCAGACTTATACTTGACGGTGCAAGTGGACATAACTGTTTTTTTCACTCACCTGAATTCTTCTCTTGCAGCATTAATTTTTATTTCAGTCGTTCTTGCAACCGCCAATTGTTCCTTAACTTCTGCGGCTGTATTCTTGGTGGTGTTGAGAACCTCAATCACGGTTACGTCATCCAAGAGAGAACCTTGGATTGTCGTGAGTTTATAAAGCAGGTTCTGTTCTAGTTCCCTCATTTTTCTCCTATTAGATGTCACCTCGATCATCAGATTTGTTTTTTCTGTTTCCAGTTCTCTTTTTTCAGTCATGATTACACGACCCAACAACTGATCTTCCAAACCTGACAGGAACAATCAAAGCGATAGAAAGTTGACGGCTAGACAATCAAATTCGTGCAGGAATTAACAAAAAGAATTATGAGAATATTTAAATACTAGTACACAGCAAGAAAAAACCCAAAACAAAAAAATAAACCACATTGAATGAAGTTATAGAGAGATACTTTAAAAAAGAAGAAAGAAATGAAGAAAAAATTATATAATATAAAGAAATGTTTACCTTTCATCGTCACAGTGAAGTCAATCATTGAAGTTCTAGCGAAGATTTCTGGTGTGTACGATGGGTTTGCCAGTTTGGTCGTGATGTACAACTTGAAGTCTTTGTGGACATCCACTTCCTTGTCTCCTACTTTGACTTTGAAAGTGGTCCCAAGTTTTATGTAGTTCTTCTCAAGTACGTGATCTAGCACCGGATCCAATTCTTCGGAAATATCTTCGATTATAATGGGATATCCGATAGAGATGGCGTCTTCTACGTGATTTCTATTGAGGAAGGAAGATTGAAGTTAACGTGTTTTCTTTTGATGAGAATGGTGGAAAGGAAATAGTTCCAAGAATACCTAAAGTACTTGTGGCCCAAAGTTGTGACTAGAAGGTGATTCTTCAGTTCTTTATTCTTGATCCACATCTTTCCCTGATTCTGTGGATCGATAAGCAGGGGGTATCTCGATGCTCTTGTTACTATTATACCATTTTGAATGGAGAGTTCGTCGTTTGGCAGTCCATCTAGATTCCATTCCCCTATCTTACAAAAAAGATTAATTTTTCTCCAACCATCAGAAAATGTTGACATTTTTGTATTATTTTTAGGTGCAAAAGCCATCAATTCCCTTTACTTAAATTTGCTCGTTGCTTAGCAACACTTTGAATCCTAGGATTGAAAACGCTACTTTTAATCCTAGGATTGAAAACGCTTCTTTTAATCCTAGGACTAAAAGTAATGGAATTTGAGCTTTCTAATTGAAATTTGAAGAAAAAAATATTGTCTCTCCAAACTTCGTAAAACAAACTAATTGGGCAACTATATTTAGGTATTTATTTGTTATTTATAGTGATATTGAATGGACAATTGGAACAATTATTGCCAAAACTCAAAGCACCACCGAAATTATCACTAACAATTTTCGAACAATTCAAAAGTTTACATTAATGTCAGAACAACTCAAAATATTTTACGTACTGTTGATGAAACTTTCGAGGAAATATCTGAACAGGTACTTGCACCTTCTTTGTCAGGTTGCAATATTTTTCTGGCAGTATTCTCTTTGTTCATACGTGATTCTTCAATATATCCTTCTGCTACCGTACTCGATTTCAAACCTCCATGTTTTTTAAGACAAGTGAGGTCACCGCCACCATCAATAAGAAGTGTAGCAGATGTTCTTTTCAGCAAATGTCTAGTATACTCCTTCCAACTTTCTAACTTCAAAAATGTTGTAATTTTTGCGGCACGGCACTAATTTTGTGAATACCAATAACGATTCTTTGATACTTCCATTGATACTTCAAATATAAACGACGTTCCTGTATATTATTTCATGGCCGTAGTGCAACATATTTTCGAAATAAATGCAAATAATTATTGCTTATAATGGTAAACAAACGAGGTTTCTTGTTTTTTGTCTGCAAAATTTTTACGACCAGGAGCGAGTCCATATCTTCAATGTCATCAATTATCAAATGAACTAGTTCGTCACAACGCATAGCACCTCCAAATCCTAATACTAGAACAACCTTTATCATCAAATATACATTATCAGGTGAAATATCCAGGAACCGATCCACTTCCTCCTTTGTAAAAACCCTAGACTTTTTAGGAACATATACATCACTTCGCCTTTTCAACAATGCTCGTAATTTTGAATATTTACTAATATCTACACCATTTTTGATTTCCAGTGTGGATCGCAACATTGAAAACTGCGACCAAAGAGTGGATGCCTTGACAGTCTTCGTTAAATTTGAGAAATACACAATAATAACACTCTCCGCATAGTTTTGCACATTTTTTTCTCTACACCAATACATGAATCGCTGATATGCGAGTTCATAAACTTGGCGAGATTTTGGTGGCAAAAGATTTAGGTGTACTGCTTCTCCACTTTCCAATATAACCGCAGGTATATTTTCATCCTGTTCGGGATTCATTTTGAAAGCAGCGTAAAAACAACTACAAAAATTATATGATTAGTATGTCTACTGACGTCTACTTGACAATAAATAATTACCAACAATATCAGATATCCATGACTACAGATTTGCTATCGCTGTTATAATTAATGGGTGTTCAAATTTATTACCAAATTATTATCGATTTTTGAATAAAACTAATTGACTTGGTTGGAGAAAAAATAGTATTTATCATACGGACTGAAAGTGCCTACTTTTACTCGCAATTTTGCATTCGCTCGGCTGCGCTGTGCTCTGCCTCGCAACTGCAAATATTGCTCGTAAAACAAAATATGCACATTTAATCCTTATAATATAATATACTATTTGATTTTGTTTATCAGACACTTCCTCGATTCTTTCACAAAATCTTCGCTCCTTCCAATTTAGTGGTTTTTGCTTTGCAAATAATTTCGACAAAACATAGACAAAGTAAAGATGAATTTGAAATTTGGAATAAGCGAATTTCGAACAGTGCTTCGATTTCTCAAAGTTTGATAGGGTTTTTTACCGAGAAATTTGATGATCTTGAAGATAATTGAATCCTTATTTTTGTTCGTGTTCTTGATTAGGGTTATTATGGGTGTTATAACACTCTGAAGAGTTTTATGATAGTTAAAACTCTTTATCAGGAAGATCACACAAATCAACGAAGTTCCCGTTCTTAGATTTGCACTTCTTATAACACTATAGTCCATCCAACGAGAAGAGATAGCGACAGTAAACAACTAAATTTACGCCTATAGGGTTATGAATATTTTCATTGGCTGCTGTTTAGTGCTTTCTCCGGTCCGGATGAATTTAGCCACGCCTTGTTGTTTTGGCGCGCTATCTCTTCTCCTTGGATGAAGTTTAGGTATGTCTGGTTGCTTGGAAAAATAAGTACGCCTTTTCTACTTACTGTAGCGTTATCTGTCAAGCTTTCGATCACGCTTAGTGTTGCTGTGACCGGTATTTTCTTCTCGATGAGCATTTCCAACCACGTGGCCTGCATGGCCGAACGGAACTCTTGGTTGAACGGTCCAGAGTACCCTAAGAATCCGACCAGAAGGACTATATCTCCAACCAGCCTCTCGGTTTCAGCCTTGAAATGAGCCAGCTGATCTGTCCACCTGATCCTCTCGCCTGAGAGTCCGCTGATGAGTGCTGTGGCAGCGTCCATCTTGTTCTTTACCTTCATGGCGTCGTCAAATACTTCCTATTATGAAAAAACGACAAAAACTTGAACATGTTATACAATCAGAAAGAAGCACAGTATATGATCCATGAGTTCTATATATCTACAGGGTTATTCACCAATATGGCTTTATAGAATATTTTTAGTTAAGACACAAGGACGCAAGATTCAGGATTGAAATTCTAAAGGTGAGCTTCAAGTAAGAAGACGACTTCTCATATATTTCTAGGTTCAAGGTTTTTCCGGAAGTGACAACTTTCGTTTTTCAAAAGGAAAAACCGATTTTTTATTGAATAAATAGATTCTCCATTGAATTCTTAGTCTTTTTGATTCCAAAAGTTCAATTTTTCCCGAGAAAATTCTCTTTAAATGGGGAAATACGAAAAAAAATCTCATAATTGGACTCTGTTGAAGTACAGACAACATGGATGTTTTTTTATTAAAAATTCTCATTTTTGACAATCTCCGAGAAGAAAGGCTCATGCTTCTCTTCCGATAGCGTGATTTTCAGAATAAGATACAGGAGGTTACAAATTTTTTGTCAAAGTTAGAAGTGACGAAACATCAAAAAACGTTTTTTTTCAAATTGGAACCCCATTTTTTCGAAGCATTTTCGAAATGTAAGTCAAAAAATAATAGGAACATACGTGTCTTCTATCCCAAAATGAATATTTTTCGAGATATTCAGTTTTTCAATTCTCAATCCCATTCCGAATGTATTTTTTTACTGAAAAAATTTTACGGTGAAGTGAATTTTACGGAAATCCCTGTTATGGAGAAAATGTTTTTTTCTAGTTCAGACCAGTTCAGTTTTTCTTTATTTTTTTGAGTTTGGGATAATTTCTGCAAATTCTTAATTCTGGAGAATTTCTTTTTTCTCATGGTCGGGAAATTTGTGTTCTGTTAATTATTCTTTCAAAAGCATTGAAAATCATTACAAATTATTTTCATCCCCGTTCCTGAGAATTTTTTACGTTGACTACTCTAATTCACACATTGAGAACTTTAAACCAATTGTTGCTCTCGCATTACAGTTGATAATTCAAGAACTTAAGTCATTTGAACTATATCAAATATTTTCTCGATAATAGAGATTTCCAAAAATTTAACTTGTCCGCTAATTATTTTCCAAACGCTTTAAAGCTGCCAAAAAAATAATGAACTTATTTTCACATTTCTGATTTTCGAATATGATATTGAGGTAACTATCAAATTATATTTCATAAGATGGACAAATTGTAGTGACTAAACATTCCCTAGATACAAATATTATTCAGCTGAATCATATTTGTGTTTAGGGGATGTTCAGTCACTACTCTTTGTCCAACTAATGAAAAAATATAATATGATAGTTACCTCAATGACATATTTAAGAAGTAGGATTGTGAAAATAAGTTCATTTATTGAATCGAGTTAAATAACACACCTCATATGCACTTTTGAGACTGCCTATTATTGGATTGAGTGGAGGAGTAACGTTCAGAAGTCAATTTGAATACCTTAGTTGAGTGCCGGCAATTATGGAGTTATACTATTTTTCCACTCACTGATTCAATTTTTTTGAGCTTTAAAGCGTCATGGAAAGTGTCTCACACTCATGATACTACACTCCCCGTCAATAAATTCCGGACTTGTCAAATTCAACACCCTGAATCTTTTTTCGTGGTTCTCCGATTTTGTTGAAAATACCTGTATGCCACGTCGTATGGTAGACGTGATGAGAAAGCGAGGTGGAAATACACTTTATTAATTTTCAGATGTTTGTTTATGTTTGCTAGTCGATAAGTTATTGTGATGTTTTAAATTGTTATAAAAATTGAAAAAATGCAACACTTTCTTTGAAAATGTGTATCTTTTTTTCAAAAGCAGATACTGACGTAAATCAAAAAACATTTTGTCAAGAAAGGGTCACACTTCAAATTTAAACTTGATGATATCAAATTTTTCGCCTCAAATTCACCACAGGATGTTCAGAAGAGAAGAGTATTAAACAAGGTTTTGTTTCACCCTGTATAACGGATTAACAACAGGTATTTTCGGCAAGGTAATTTCAGGTTAATATTACAAGACCCAATACTATACCTGGTGAAAATTTCAACAAAATCGGAGAACCACGAAGAAAGATACAGGGTGTTGAATTTGACAAAAATTTTGCCTGTCCGGAATTCATTGAAGGGGAGTATATTTTAGAAATAATATTCTACAAAACATATATAAAAATCAGCCATGTGAAAATAAGTCATGTCAGACAGCTCTGGGATCTTGGACTAATGGACAAAGATTTCTTTGTCGATTTAACTCCCACATGTATCAAATTTTTTACTGCCATGTATTACCTGTTTATGAGCCATTGCTTCTTCGTACAGCATCTGACATTGCCTGACCTCCGCCTCCTTACTAGCTAACAGTTCCATAGCAGAGTTCAACTCAGCCTGAGCTTTCGACAGCTTCGCTTGTTGTATGGCTAAATTCGTCTTTAATATGGAGAAAATCAATGAGGGGCGAACTCCAACGGATCAAATACAAACCTTCAGAGGCAAAACTTCCCTGTTAACTTCGTAAAAGGCTGCCATCGCTATAGTCCAAGACACCAAACCTGCCACGTTTCCACAAGCTGTTTTGGCATTTTCGTAGGTGTATAGTTCGTTTCCGAGGTACGGAATCATCAGATCGATTATTTCAGCATTGATGGAGTCCTTTGGATATTCTTGAAGCTTGCTGAGAAACCTGGTATCTGCCATTACCTATTGGAAAGAGTTTTTTTCAAGACTATTTCAAGAATACGATGATTCCTGCTCAACTCATTTCAAAACAGTAAAGAAGCTTAAGGATTCTTCTCTACCTAATAATACTATTGCTCTACTCAGGAAGGATAAAGTGGTAAAATATCAGAAAGTTCCAAGTTGAAGAGATTGATGAACCAACTAAACTGAAACTGACAGAAAATATTGTTTACATCAGTGTTTCACCTTTTATGTACACATTTAATTTGTGAAGTTTTCTTTCGAATGTATCTGAAGCTAAATCGCAGTTTTAAAACTGCAGAAATTTTTTTTTCGAGTGCTTACCCTCAAAGACTCATTCCAAGAAGCTTGCAGGAATTTCCTCTCGAAATCAGGTTTTACTGGTTCCAACTTCTTCTTGAAATAAATCAGAACAGCGTCCATGATCAGTGTGATGAGATATGGGGGTTTACCCAGTTTTCTTACGGTTGCTATATCAGCAGCCTTGATGGTCTGAAAAAAATTCCTCGATGAAGAATTGTTTCCGAGGAAATCTGAGGAAGTTCCTTGGATGAATAACATTCAACCAAAATCATTTTCATGTGAAATATTGCCTAGATGAGGCCGTATTTCTCACATCGTTAAAAAGTTATGAGATCTCATGTAGAGCCAAGCTGCTTACTCTACACTCTTCAACTTCAAAAGTCCTTCTTCACATACCTTGGTCGAAATAAGTGACTTGGCTGTTTCTCTTCCGCCACGTGAGCGTAAGGTGAAACATTCATTAGCTGTTCATAACTTTTCTGTTATAAATAGTTCTTATATTTAAGAAAGGGCCAAGTCACTCATTTTGACCAAGGCATAGCGTATGTGAAATAAGGACTTGTGAAGTTGCAGAGTGTAGAATTAGAAGCTCTGCTCTACATGAGATATGATAACTTTATGACAAAGTGAGAAATACGTCCTCGTCTTGGCAATATTTAAGATGAAAATGTTTTTGATTGGATTTCGGTTTTTTGTACGTTGCTCATGACAAAAAAATTTCAATGAAATATAATTATTGCCAGATCTGTTTTGAGTCGAACTTATTAATAATAATAAAAATAATTTATTCATGAAGGTACCTACAGTATAATTAGTATTGTACATCCTGAATAGTCACCGTCAAATAAATTACACGGTTTGTCGTTTAAAAAACTCTGAATTAAATAACAAATTTTATGTCACTATCACAAAAAAAATCTCAGACAAAGACAAAATATTTTAAAATTCATCCAAACTATAGATTGTGTGCTGCAGTAACAGCTCTTTTACTTTCTTGTTAAAATTAAGTTCATTTAATTTTTTTATGGTATCAAGCAATTTATTGTATAATTTCAAACACATACAATTTAGACCTTTCTGGGTTTTCTTGAGTCTCGCATGTGGAAGAGCAAAGTTATGTCTTTCGCGTGTGTTGTAATCGTGAAACTAAGAGTAAGTTGGAAATTTTTTTCGATTTTGATGAACATATTTCACACAGGTAGGTATGAAACGTGATACAACTATAAGGATTTTTTCCCTCTTGAAAACTACGCGACAGCTCTCAGTGCTTCCCATCCCTAATAGGGTTCTTATAGCACTTTTTTGTTTCAGGAAGAACTTTTCGATATAGGCACCTTGTCCCAAAAAAATTATTCCATATAGCATTGGACAGTGAAAGGCAGAATAATAGATGGGTTTAGCAGACTCATTCACAATCCATCCTACCTAGATTCAAGCTGCGATCGCGATGTATTTGCGAGCTGCCATCACAACCATTGTATGATGAATCCTATCTTTATACAATGATTACAACAAGAAATTGAACAATGGAAACCGTGTTGAGGTTATTACAGAGAAATTGTAATTGATGTAAATACACATACGGCGCTTTATTTTATGCCCTTATTCAAAATCTGGCGGTGATTTTCAACGAGAATTCTTGAATATTTTTCCTAACATTCATAACAAGCAGCAGTGGCGTAGAGAGGGGGGGGCAAGAGGGGGTATCATGCCCCGGGCGCTACTCATACAGGGGCGCCAAATGGTTAGCAAAACAAAAAAATTGCTGGATTGAGTGGGATTTGCTGCAGCTAAACAAGACTCAATCGGTGTGACATACTTTGGAATAATTGAAAACATATGTTTGTTTTCGTCACGATGGAAAAATAAAAAATTGCCGTGAAAAAAACTGTCAAACGTGAATCTGAAACACAATGGGGCGCCAGAATATAAGCGGATAGGGATATTGTTGATGAGCTAGGGAAGATAAGAGAACTATTAGAAAAACTGGCACACCAATACAAGTGACAACAGAAGTGAAGCTACAATTCCATCATAAAATAGACTTACTTTCAATTTCATAATTTTAGTTCATTTCTGATTTGAAATCTTGAGGAGAATTGATCGTGTACAGCTCTGATTACAAGGTCCTGGGGTCCAGGATCTGGATTGAATTTTAGATAAGCGTTTCATGATCTTAAATCATCAGCGACTAAACTAGCCGAAATTCGGGACAAGCTCTGTAAAAAGGTCAATCTGCGAAAAATGGGATATTGATACAACGTGTGATAAGACGCAGAAAATATCCAGTAAATTAGTTAGAGATGTTGGTTTTTCTCCCGAAAGTGAAATTTCTCACGTTATGAGGAGCATTCTTGATCATCTCCACTAAGAAATATGTTCACGATTAAGTGACCCTGATATCAAATTTTGATTTTCACTAGATATTGAAAATTTATAATAAGGATAATGTTGATCTCCTTCGAAATTTCTGAATTTTATAAGCTCGCATGGAGAAGATATTTTTCTAAACCTCTCAGCTTCAATTGCTAGCAGCAACGATCAATTAAAATTACTTCTGACATATTTACGATCAACGATGGGACGAGATAGCCTGAGAACTTGGCATTTTTAAGTGTGGAAAAAAAAATTTCGAAAAGATGAACTTTGATGACATTATTTGATAAATTTGATTCATCAAAAATAAGGAAAATTCATACATAGTAACAAGTTATATAAGTACTACTCGTATATTCTTATTATTATTAAATTTTTATCTCCTTGAAGATAATGAATATTAACTTTTTTAAAGTTTTAAAACTGCGTTTTTATCAATATTTCTTCATAAGTATATAAAACGAATAAATGAAAGATGTATATCTTGAAGTAATTCTAGATGATCGTATATACATTTCAAAATGTATTCTTGTTTTCTTTTCTTCTTTTTTTGTACAAGAATTAAAGCCGTGCTTGAGACTATGAATTTATTTATCTTACTTCATTCATTCTGTAATTTGCGAGTGTATTTCACATATAATATTATATGCCATTATGAATTTAGAAGGAGGGCGCTAAAAAGGTTTTGTGCCCCGGGCGCGAATTCAGCTCGCTACGCCACTGACAAGCAGTCCTCCGTTCATAACAATTTTCAGACCACTAGCATCAAAATTCATACAAACTTAATAATGATAATAAAAATAATAGTTTCATTCCAGAGAATGCCACAGACATTGGTAAGTGCACATTAAATGAAACAACGTCAAAACAAAGCAAAACAAGAAATTGGGTACACAATTCCTATCTTTCTAATTATCCAGATAATCACTAATAGAAAAAGGTTCAAGTTATATGAGCATTTCCTTTAAATCCTTTCTGAAGATGTCAACATTTGTACATTTTTTCAAATTTTCAGGAACAGTCTGATACAGGCATAAGTTCGATGTTTCTCAGTGATAGGAAGTCTATGTTTCGGGTAACAAATGTTTAAATTTCGTGTGTGATAGTTATGCATTGTACTACATGTTTCATATTTGTCTAAATTTCTAAAGATATAAATCAGCAATTCGTGAATATAAAGAGAATACACAGTTAATATTTTGTTCATTTTGAGAACTTCCCTACATGATTACCCGTAACCAAGCCCAAAGATGATTTCATTAACTTTTTTCTGAATATGAAAAATCTCTTGAATGTCGGAGCATGCCACATAGAAAATCAAACCAAATCGCATCAAACTCTCAAAGTTGGAAATACATCCCCTAGTTTTAAGGGTTGGAGTATGAATGTTTTAAGTTTAAGAACTATAAATACTAGCTCACATACCAAATTTCACTTTCATAGGACATCGCCAAGTACCCTAACAGTTTTCATGATCATGAGTGAGTGAGTGACGAAATCGGGGGTTTTTAGATATCCATCAAATCTAAAGTGTGCAAGCTATGCACTTGAAACTTTGCACGTTTGATAGGTTCACTACTGGCATTATTTCTTGAATTTTTTTTCATCTGCTATATTCCAAACTCAAGATATGAGGGTTCAAAAAAACGAAAAAACACTTTGAGAAAAGGTAGGTAGCGCCCCGGCGCGGCGCTACGCTTGGCACTGCCGTGCCCCCAGATTAAATGGCTATTTTCAGACTAATATCAGGAAGATAGAGATCTTCTTACCAACAATGCAGCTTCCGCAGCATCCAGAGCCGGTTTAGCTGCCAGCAGCTTCTGTTCAGCCTCCTCCTGCTCTGCGCTGATACCAATAACGAGAGTTTCAGCCTTATCCTTCACCACTGCCGCATCTTCCTTGATTTTGTTCGCAGTTTCTGAAGCAGCGAGGACCTCGTTCAAAACCTACAAAAAATCGATACGAACATTTCATCATTATTCAGTAAAAAAAATTTCCGATCGTTCCAACCTTATCGGCGGCTTCTGAAGCCACGCTCATCTCGACCTCTTTGAGCTTGAGCTCCTCTTTCAGTTCGTCGACATTCTGTTGCGCTTCGACCAATTTCGTGAGTCCTATTTTGACCCTGTCGGCCAAAGTGTTGATTTCGTCGAACTTTTCCTTGTAGAAGATTTTGTAGGTGTTGAGGAAGGATGTGTAGGTTTTCGGAGTCACGAAAACCCTGCGTCGAAATCTGTAAATATCGATAAAAGATCTGTAGGAACATAGTGAGCTTCGGGAAAACTGTATTATACAGCGACTAAGACAAACTTATGTTATATAAATAGTAATAGTAGAAAGACTATGAGAAAATTTGATGATTGGAATATCAAGAAGATCATGCAGAAAGCTGTACTGCTGGGGATGGCAAAAACGTTTTGGAAGTACATTGAGAATGAGAAAAAACATGGAGCTCGATCCTTCTCAAATCTAAAATATCTGGAAGGAGTCGAGATTGGATGTTCCTCTGAAGAGAAGCGTCAGGATGAAGTGATGAAAGCATCACAGAAAAAGTAAACTTGAAAATACCTCGTAAAGACACATAATCGGTGCATTAACCACAGCTTGATGAAAGATAATTGAGTTCAGGAGAAGAATGAAACGAATATAAAGAACATACAGCAGAAAGCAAAATGCAAAAATGTTTAGAAAACCCCTGCATGTAACACCAGAATCGGGTCAACTAGTGAATTATCGATTGACTCCCGGAAAACTAAATGAAATTAACTACACAGAATCAGTTTTAGTGAATAGGCGCTATAGACTCATTGAAATCGCGCTGTTCTTACAGTATGTACTCTTTTAAGATGAAGTGATTCCGAATAAAAATGACCTACTGGAACTGGATAGACATTCAAATGCAAATATCTTGAAGAAGAAATCAGGAGACACCGACATTTAAAAGATTTCCAAAGAATTTCTATCGTCATCTTATCTTCAATTCTGGACCGAAATTAACAACTGACTGACAATTTTTTTTAAATAGAATAAACCATCAAATTGAATGTTCCCAGATAAATTGCTCCACATGATTTAGAGATATTGACTCAAATAGCAAAAAACATTAGTTTTAATGAGATTTTGTGATGAAAATTCATAATAATATCAGAATTCATATCATAATTAAAACGATTTCAAGTTGCAGGAAATAAAATTAATTTTAGCCTCTAGTTCTGCAGCGTATACAGGATAGTTAAGAAAAATCGAGTGAAATAACGAAATTTTATTTCCAGAGAATTCAAGCATTTTGAGACTATCAATACGATGTATGGCCCCCACGGGCATCAATAACAGCTTGATATCTTCTTTGCATACTACACAAGAGGTTGTTGAACATTTCTTGGGGAATTTGGTTTCATAAACGGGGCAGAAGCTGTCTCAGATCATTTAAGGATTCTGGGGTAGGTTGATGATTATCTATTCTTTTTTGAAGCATATCTCATGCATGTTCTATGCAATTCAAATCTGGTGAGTGCGGAGGTATATGTAAATGTGGAATACCAAGCTCCTAGCGCGCATTCTCAACTAAAGCTGCACGGTGCGGCCTAGCGTTATCGTAAAGAAATTGAAAAGTTTCACCAATAGCTGCGTGAAAATTTGGCAAAGTGCTCGATGAAACATATCCTGGCTCATACCATAACCCAACCCCTCGGAATGGATGGACTTCTTGGACATTGCAACGATTACGGGGTATGCGTGGGATTGTCCATACTCTTATTCTTTGAGAATCTGAAAATCGTCCATATCTGGAATCATCAGTGAAAAAGGCACTACGCCATTGATCGTTCCAATTGATATGTTGCCTTGCCCATTCCACTCTTCGACGCTTATGGTCACGTGTTAATGGAACTCCTCTTAATAGACGTCTAGAACCTAGATTCACCTCTCTCAAACGTCGTCTGATGGTTTCGATGGAAACTTGGACCCCATCTGCATTTGGAAGGGGATTTTCCGTAGCAAGCATTCTACACGTAGATATTCTTCTCGCCGAAACGGTAATGAGACGATCCTGAGCAGGTGTTGTTTTTCGTCGCCCACCTATTCCAAAGTCGAGATATCACACTTTGGCTGATTTGGAGCCTTTCCGCTACAAGAAACTGAGTTTGGCCAACCTGTAGCATTCCAATCGATCTATCAGCCTCATTGTTTGTTAATTTACGTCTGGTATTTTCAGAAAACTCGTTTCAAATCGAAGCCGTTAATAAACTGACTCCATTTCAAAGTAAGAACATTCTTGAAGCACATGCAAAGAACCAAACTTCAGAAAAAGGCGACCAGATTGACGAAATGTCTCATACTGATCTTTATTGGATAGATTCAAGTTGTTATTGAGTTTCAAATGATTTCACAACAAAGATTTTCTCGGAGAATACATATTTTTCAAAAAGATTGAATACGATATCACTAACTCTTCTGGAGCAGTATATTTTCTTCTACGTGTAAAGAAATGGTTGAAATTTAAATGGAGATGAGTGAGAGATGTAAAAATCAGAGAACTATTTTCACCTTCTGCATGGTCTTAACCCATTAAGCATTTTCTGCATTTTGCCAAGCAAGAACATGAATACTGATGAACTTCCAATTCACCTGGAAATTCCAACCTCACCTTTGAAAATATGAATTGCACGTCTCTGCCACCCCATCTTGGATCTCTCCCATCACGTTGACCAGTTGTTCCTTCACTTCCGGAACCGCAATCATCGGAAAATTCTCCAGGAAATGACTGGAAACCTCTATCAAGGCGGCCTTGGGCCATCTGGAGAACCAATTGATGGTGCATCCCGAAATTAGACCAGGAAACTTCAGGGCGCGACTTCTGAACTTTTCCCCAACCTGAAAACCAGAATTTTGCCATGGGGTAAATAATAATTGATCGATTGATCAATCTTTTAACATGTTCTTGGCTGCTCGCCATAGACACATCGAACAAGCCGTATCGCAAACTATTTATCACGTATAACTCAAACAACAATATATTTTCATCACAAGAAACAATTTAAATAATTTCAAAAAGACTCTTTCAACTCAGGGAGTTCCAAATCGGGACGTGAGGAAAAGAAGTCATCTCATCGTGACGACCATTTTGGAACTCCCCCATGGGAGAAATACTCACTGGGGAGAAACACAAAACAACGTGTAAATTCGAAACAGCTCTGGTTATGAAAAATTCGTACAGGTTCTCGACTGTAGGTGGCGTTTTAGGTTGCGTTTTCTTCAATATCGGTATCAGCTCCGACTGGATTTCGTCGATTTCGTCCTTCGGGAATAGATTCGCTATCTCTCCGGAGCTGAGAATGTTGTTCATGCTCTCGAGGAAGGTTTCTTCCTTTATGTCGTTGTCGGTGAATATGAAAGATATGCCTTGACCTTCTAATCCAGCCACCCTGTACAGATATTTCAGGTCGTCCATAAGATTTCCGATGTTATAGGATCTGAAAATATCAGTAATTAAAAAAAACGGACCCATTATTCATAACATACAATTAAGAATATAAAGGAAAGAGCATATCGTCGATTTAGCAAGGAAATTGACCATATGCAAAATCCAATTCTCATTCATTTGACAAGAATTGTCAAATTTGAGTTCGTGATTTGGTATTTTTTGCAGCGCCTATCGACTTGAAAATGGTCAATTGTGTAGCTTTTGGTTGATCAAAAACACCATCGGTGAGTACTTGAATCTGGACAAATATATTTTTCTTCATATGAAGTGAACTTCAATGATCTTAGTCATAAGCGTAGTGAAAAATAATGTTGAGCTCATTAGAGTTGGATTTTTCTTTTCTTGCTACTTTTTCTGTGCTAATTTTCCAAAATAATAAATCTTATTTCAGTTTGCGAACCGATTTTGAAAGGACGGAAGCTTGGATCAAAGCGTTAAATGGAACTGACTGGAAACTTGGTGATAGTTTACAGGGCTCGGAAATTTTGCTCCAAATTCTTTTGATGCAACTTCAAACTTACAAGTAAGATTGTTTACCATCTGCATTGCCCAGCATTCAAATTCAGAGATTGAAATATGTGAAAACTAATTTTTTTCAATTTCAAGTAGATTTTACGTTCATATATTTCAGGGGTTGTTCTCAACATATGGAGAAAACTCAACTCAGATCCTTAAATGCACCCCTTCAGGCGATACAGCTTCTTCAACATGCCCCCCTAATGCTGAAGTGAAAAGTAGACGAGCAGGGAATTGTATTCCTTCAGAAGAAATTCATCTATTGAATTCAACTTCCCCCTAAAATCCTACTGAACAATTAATAAACAAGAGCTTACCAAACCAAAACTGTCAAATGAAACCGCACAACATTCAAGAACTGAATTTGATTAAACTTTTCTAGAAAAACATAATTATGCATTGGAATATTACATGATAGCTTATTAATTTAAGGTTCCTATGTGATCACTTTCATTGCTGGTTTCGTAAGTTTTAGGTTAACAAGAAAAATAAGATGTGAACAATGTATTTCATAATTTTTTGGTGACAGAAATTACTTGAATACAAGCATCCTTGAAATCTCTTGAATGCCAGATATATCAGAGTTCTTCTTTTATGAATATTAACAAAAAGGCAGAAAAATTTTTGAAATTTGAATTGTGCAAAATATCAATAAATAAAAATTATTTCTGAAATCATTTCAAAAATGTTCAGTCTTCAGGAACAAACATGATAAAGGCAATGACCACTACATCGTGCTCATTAAAAGTATTGCAAATAATTGTATAGATACAAGAATAGTATATTCTAAAACAAGTTGCAGAATAGGCCCTTATTCCAACACGAATACGAAATTCAAAAACGAGCGACGAAGGAGCAAGTTTTCGGAAGGATGAGTGTTGGAATTGCGTTCTGCAACGAGTATTAGACGATATTTGTTCTAGTTCAGTCAAGTTTTGTGAAATACTCTCGAAATTCAAATGAAAATTCAGACTAGTGATTTTTGTATTGTATCTTGTCAGTTGGTGTGACGAAATTTGACAGATTACGGAATTTGAATTGAAAATCGGGAGGATCTGAGGTCGGAAAAATAAAACTGAAAACAATGCTGTAATGAGTTTCAATACAGTACTACTTTTAGTACTGTAATGAACTCATTACGATACTGAAATAGAGAAAACATTTTATTTGTAGAAAGCAGCAAACAAATCAGATCGAAATTAACAAGAGCCATTCATTTCAAGGTCCAAATTTCAATTTTTTTCTATAACTCGAAAACAATAGTATATTATTTAAAGAGCAGTAATGGAAGTCATAACTCCCGCAGATGAAGTTTGCAGCGCGAGCCGGAGGCGAGTGCTGTAATTCATCAAGGGAGTTATGACCATTATTGCAAGTTGAATACTACTATACTATACTATACTATACTTTATCCACAACTATAATAATATACATTCCTACTATCATACATCATTCTTGAAAATTTTTGATACACCTTTATATTTTGTTTTGGGATTTCTCGCGGGCAGTAAATTCTGTACCTACTGTAGCACTAGCTGCTTGTCTTATTTCTGGAAGTGTACCTACATAATATTTATATTTCATCCTCACTATCGGAGGTCTTATTCAGAAAAATATTCACAACAATAATTAGGTGTCAACTAAATTTGAAAACGTCAGAATTATTCAAGTGACATTACTCCCATCAATAACATTCGAAATCGACTATAATGAGATGTTCCCTCTCTGTCAACCGGCTCGTACAGAAGCACAAAAGTAGCTTGAGATTCGGTTGTCAAATAATTCTATGAGTTTATTCTGATTAATTAGAGGGATTTATAGGCGGGAGTTATTATAACTCCTGCTGTTTGTTCATAGATACTATTAAGTGCTCAAATGCAGTTGAATAATGAATACAATATTCAATAGGAGTGGATAAAGAAAGATAGGGGAATGCAGTTGATGGCATTATCAGTTTCTCTAAAAAAGACCACCGTATAACGTGTCATTCATTTTCCTCTATCTCGCAAGGTTAAAAAATTGTTGTTCAGGTATTACCAATTTTTCCCAACCTGTACATACAAACCGACATACCTAACTTGAATCTGAAACAAGAAATGCCTTTGAGTCTATCATTACTCTCACCTAGTGAGCTGAATCTGGAAGCTCTTGTAGAGCGCTATGAAGGAAGCCAGCCTGGTCAAGCTCTGCTTCCCCGATCCTCCAACTCCAACCAACAAGGCGTTCCCCCTGGACGTCCTTATCACTCGGGAGATCGTCAGCAGATTTATCATAGCGTCGTCGAAGAATACCAAATCCATGGAAGCCCCTCGGATGGCCTCGTTGTATTGTTCCATATACACTGTTGGGATTCAAATTTAATATATAATAGAGAGAGAACTGTCATTTATTGTCATACAAAATACAACAAAAGCCATCGACCTACGGTCCTTCAGCTATGAAAGTACATAACTGTATAGGAGTCGTCACTTACGAAAAAATAAAAATCAACAAAAGATTACCAAAAATTCATGAAAATGAATAATAATAAATGAAATATAAAAACATTTATCTCATAAATAATGCCTCAATTTCCTCTTAAATAGACAAGGACTACAAATATTCCTCATATCATTTGGTAGTTCATTATAGTTTCAAGTGATTTCGGATTCAAAGCGATCAATGTTTTTTCTTATGATAAACTTGGTACTTGTATAAATTGCTCAAAAGTACCCTTACTGTATAATCTCTCTTTTGCGAAATCTCGAGATGGGATTTCTTCGTACACTTTCGGTGTTTCAATAACATAATCCTCGGGTTCATCGCCTGTTGGTTCAGGCGCATCTCGCAAGAAATCCGCCCAGAAGGTGTCTTCCTGAGGAATGCTACCAACGATTTCGCCCAAATCCGAAAAGGCGTTATTCATCAAGTTCGCCGAAAACCACTCTTTGTCAGAGGCTTCAGTAAATCTGCAAAAAAAAAAATTTTTGACATAGTTATCTTCACTAGGTGATTTCCAAAGGAACCAAATGCTGAAGAACACAGAAAGTTAAAAAAGAATCACGAAAAAATACTGCGAATTGCCAGTAACGATTGACGATCTACAAAGGATCCTTCGAACCAAATAAAATTACTTGAAATCCCTCACAAAGCCACAGAAAAAAATTAGAAAAGGCTGAATTCTCTAAAAATGATGGCTTCATGATACAATGTGGATGATAATACTTCTATGAGAAGAAAAGAGAACTCCATATGTATGTGGTCGTAAGCACCATTTTCGTTAGATCAGTTGTCTGAGTGCTTCATTAGCTGAAGAGTATATTTGAGAAAATACCTAGCTTAATTTGAAAAATGCCCCTATTGAACCAGAAGCCCTTTCTACAAGGTTCAACTTAACTGAGTCTTAATAGTCGTTTGAAAAGATTTAAGATCTCCAATGGAGGCCTGTGCTTACAGCATACACCCTTGACCAAGAAAACATCATAATCAAAGATTATAGAGTATAAAGATGGGAAACGAAGCGACTACAGTGATGTCAGCGACATCTGTTTTTCAAAAGTAATCGGGTTATGGTTGAAATTTTTAATAAGGGGCTATTTGGCGTAGATTATATAGAGATTATTAGTAGGCTGTTGTCAATTTTGAAAGAATTACTTGAATGAATGTTTTTGCTGAATGATGATTGTATTTTCTCGCGTATTTTCCACTGAAATAACTCGAAATCTACAAGAGTAGCACCTAGCTCACTCCAAAATCTTAGTTTGTGTGTTTTTCTGTTATAAATTTCGTGATAGAAACTGGCCGACAGTCGAAATGCATGGTGATTAATTGCAGAAATAATAGAAAGAATAATCTTGAATGTGCATTCTTTTCATTACCAAAGAGAATGGCAATGTAAGTTCTGAAACTCGTTTCATGTAACTGTCTTGTTCATTGTTTTTTATTTTCAGTGTTGTCAAATGGATAGAGGTTTCGGGGCAAAAATATACTGTTCTGGATAATTTGTTTGCGAACCGAATTTTCTTCGGTCTCATTCATTAGATCAAGAAGTTCCACTCATAGAGGCAATGGTGGTCAGTTCGACTCATCTACTAGACCCCCTGGACTCATTGAGGTTAAAATACACTGGGTAAGATATGTATGAATCGGGTCCAGAACAACTGTTTGATTTATCGATTTTCGATTTATCGAGAGTTCACTGTATGAATAAGTTCTTGAAATTGTTATAATAATTCTCTAATATGTGAGGAAATTTTTGAAATGTTCTCAATTTTCATAATTACTGTATTGTAGTTGATTTTACACAATCATTTCAAATAAAAATATAAAAAATCCAAAACGTATTTTTTTTTATTCAAAACAATGTGTAGATGGAAAATATAATCCTGATTCAAAAACTCTGCTTTTGTTTTGTCGATCAGGATGTTTATCTAAAAGCTCGACAAAGAATACTCAATTTGATGGAAATTTATGAGAAGTATAATTCGAATTTCGCGCCTATTAAAATAGGTTTCTGTACTGAATTATGTTTTCAGCGCCATCTAGGTGTCAAAAGTAAGAAACTTGCCAGAAATCGTAGTTGGATTTTAGTACCACAGATGTAAGGGCGTTTCCTATCTTTCTAACTCTATAATCTTTGATCATAACCTTCATATGATTCCTCCATTGGTCTCTGAGGAAGCTCACCTATCAGAAATGACCCTACTGCACTCGTGTTTCCACAATTTCAACAGCTGCTCCGCAGTACCACATTCAGGCGATCTCACGTTCAACATTCCCTGCCAAATCCTGGACAAATCTCTCAAATTGAAGACGTAATGGAATTTGGCTGGAGTGGGCAACATTTTGTTCTTCGTCTGTTGCCATACGTTGCGGGTCAGTGGCACCAGCTTGGCGACAAGGAACACCACCGCCGAGTTGAACCTCTCGGGACAAAAGTAGCCGCAAGCTATTTTTTCTGGAGAAGTAAGGACTAAGGATGAAATCTTGGTACAAGGTGATAAAAATAATAATAATAATCTTTATTTTCCTCAGCAACAATTTTACAATTATTGTTTAAGGAATAGTCAAATTTAACAAACTGAGAACGAAAAAATAAAAAATTAAACAATACCCTCAATACCCCAAAACTACCTCAAAAAATCATTTGAACTATATTAACATCTTGACAGAAGATATTCTTTAAGTTAGGTATATTTTGGGATATAGGACTATTGAAAAGCTGGATATTATCAAAAGAACATTTATATTTAGCGACGTTTCGCAGCACTCTTTCAGCTGCTTCCTCAGGCCTCTATAATCTTCCTTTTATAATCCATAACTCAAGAAGGTATTCTATCATTCAAACATAGGACTATCATTTAAAAACAACGAAATTAGATATACTTTATATAAGGTTAGTTTTCATCTAATTTCGTTGTTTTTAAATGATAGTCCTATGTTTGAATGATAGAATACCTTCTTGACTTATGGATTATAAAAGGAAGATTATAGAGGCCTGAGGAAGCAGCTGAAAGAGTGCTGCGAAACGTCGCTAAATATAAATGTTCTTTTGAAAATATCTAGCTTTTCAATAGTCCTATATCCCAAAATATACCTAACCTAAAGTGATTACCGAGGACATTATTGATTAATCTCAAGATATTCTTTAAGTTTCTTCTTGAAGAATGTTCAATGATGATTGAACACTTACGGAATATGAGGTCCATGGAGACTGTGCTTGGAAGGGTGCAGTTGAAGATGCAGAACTGTCGTTTCAGTCGATGAGGAATGTCGTTTCGCCCTCCTCCAGGATGTATCATGGCGGCGAGGAAGAGCATGTCGACTATGGTTGAGAAGTCTCCTGGTTTATCCAGGTTGTAGAAACCTGGAGGAAAACAAATAGCTGAATATCCCGGTAAAAGACAATAAATATTATCACTAAAGGGATGAGAACAGGACCGCATTTCGAGTAACTTAAGTCGATTTCGAATGGCTGTTTTGGTTGGTTAACGGTTGACCGCTCGGTTCATAAATGACAACGTCAAATGAACCGCGCTTTCGAATACGGTTCAAATTTCGGTGAAACAGCTGATTCGAGACGTCACCAATTTGTCATTCGAATGCAGTTGGTCCAAAAATGACGGACCAATCTATGAACCAACCAAGAACCAAAGTCAATCGAAATCGCCTTTAAATAAAACATGAATTCGTCCGGTTTCTAATCTCTTGTGACAAGTGTACCACGCAGAGTGAAGATTGAATTCTTTAGAATAACGGAATTTTTGTGGGGAATGTAAAAAATATACACTGCGCAAAAAAATTAACGCACATTCTGAAAACCTCAATTTTAATGAAAGTTAACTCTACATAGAGTTTATAACTTATTTTTTATGTTCTCTCGGGATGGTTCTGAACAAAACAATTCAGGATTTCACCGAATCTTATGTGAAAGAAGAGAAATGAACAATTTACAAAATCCTGAAATGCTGATAAGTGATTTAATACTTGGTATTTCCACCTCTTGCGTTAATTACAGCTCGGTAACGACGGTTCATACTCAAAATGAGTGATCTTAAAATTTTCTGATCTAATCCTTCCCAGATTTCTCCGAGTTGGATTCCTAAGTCATTAAGAGTAGCTGGATGATTTTCTGAACTTCTCAGCCTTCTATTGAGGTTTTCCCAAATCTGATCAATCGGATTGAGATCTGAACTTCTTGCTGGCCATTCCTTTCGAGAGACTTCAACTCCTGAACGATGTGCGCACGATGGGGTCTGGCATTATCGTCCATCAAAATGATATTTTCACCAATGTATGGGGCAAATGGCACTACATGCTCTTCAAGAATGTTCCTTATATACTTATCAGCATTCATAGCTCCATTATCAACGACCACTAGGTCTGTGCGAGCAGTCAAAGATATTCCACCCCATACCACAATCGATTCTCCCCTGAAACCAGTAGTATTCAGGAAATTGCACTGAGCATATCTTTCATGTGGACGTATACAAGAGAACGTCGATCACAATGGTAGAGACAGAATGTAGACTCATCTGTGAAGAGAACTTTTTCCCAATCGGTCTCTTCCCAATGAATATGCTATCTCGCAGAATCCAAACGCTCCCAAAGAACACACTCGTCAGTGTCTGATAAGCCCATTCTTCACAGATGTTTTCTGAAACGACAAATGCCCATGGGGAGATGTAGTTGGTCTTTACTAAGATGCCTTTTAGATCTTGTAGTTTCAGAGTTCCGAAGGAACTTTTTGGAGAGATCCATACCTGGGAGAGTCGATGATATGAGCCCACAGTACTCTTATTGTCACATGACTATCAGAATTTATCGCTATATCACATTTCTGATAGTTTTTCTCTAGATTCATTTCCATACAGCTTTCCATTGCGAGTATTTCTGCCAGAAAGATGCTAGTTATTCTGAATCCAGTTTCTGCTTGGACATACTTGAAGGCCTTGTAAAGGTGAGAAGATGAGATTTTCAAACTTCCTGGCTACTGCTTTTGAAGGCCAATTGTTTTTGGCGTCCTCGACGACGATATGACAATCATTCTATTCCTTGTGATGATTTCATAATTTCTATATGGACTACCGGTAAACCAAAATAAAGATTTTTCTCACCTCCGCATTCCATGAGCTGTCTGACGATTTCGTTCGTGATTTGATCGCCCCAATCGTTGATGACTGGCATGTTAATATCGTCGATGAACACAGATAGTGTCTTCCCTGCTGGTGGTCCATATGTTGTCCCTACTCTTTTATCCACGTAGGACTCTATGATTCTCTGCTCCCAGGAAATCAAGATAAGATAAGAGAACAGGTTTTTCTTATGTCAACTCACCTGAACCATATTTGGTGTGGTAGCCGAAGAAAAATTGAAGCTCTTACTCAAAGCATACTCTACATCGAATGTCGACATGTAGCCTTTGATCATGACTGTCTTCGCTGTGCCTTGTTCTCCTGTAATGTTGGTTAGAAGGAAATTAATAAATTGTTGAATAATTTTTTATTGAAACGCGTGAATCGGTTTCAGTAACAAAATATCTTGTGTAATATTTTCCAGAAGGTTTTTACTGTTTCAAGTTTACCAAGGGACCTAATCCTACCTATCAAAAGAACTGATTTCCTCTGTTTGGCGATAGTAGTGATCAAAAAATTGGTACGAACGTTGTCTACGTTTGGTACCAATATCGACGTGAACTCCAAGATGGCGTCCGGCGGATACATAAAAGGTTCAACCCTCTCCGACCAGTGCTGCCATTTGCCGTTGTCTGGGTTCACCAAGAACTCGAAGATGGTCTCTTTGTCTCCGCACTTCGGCCAGTCCAGATTCGAAGGGTGTTTTGTGACGAAGGCTTCCATCTTGCCTCGATCCTCGAGTTCTAGGAGAGCCCCCAGAGACCACATCAGGGAGAAGAGAAAAAGACGCTCAAGCTGTTTGTCCGTCCAGTTTCCTGAAAAAGAAAAAATTTGGTTGAAGCTCCAAAAAATTTTCTACGTGCAATTAATATTAATGAGTTTCCTGGCTAAAACCTTGTGCTATAACAAAGTGCATGCATTTCTCATGTTAAGTTTATTGGATTTGGAAGCATTCACTTGGAAATATTTCACAGTTTCTGACATAATCTATTCAATTTTTTTTCTAGAGCTGCATCCCGTTTATTCATTTCTCTATAAGATTGTATTTTATGATTTCATAAGCAAGGATGTTATCGTGTGAAGTCCACTTCTTTGATAATGTCTTTCTGATGAAATTTTGTCATTTTTCGAACAACTTTTTGGCGTACAACCATCCCGTACTTTACTGGCGAATGGATGGCCAGTATATTGTCACCAATTGATTTTGGTTGTTTTCCTGTCACTAATCAACTCTTGCCACCTATCTATGCATATGGACACTATTCCCTATTGGACGTATGCAAAGTGTTAGTGAGAGCGCCCACCAAAGTAGCATTGCACTGATGTAGCGCGTGATCTGTCACACAACATGCAAGATTCGATTAGCAGGCTAAGCAAACCAGACTTCTGCCTGAAAAAAATTGGTGAGTCAATCATTGATTTAGGCCCCTAATAAAAGTCGTTTGAGTTTTGCCCCAAATTCCTAATCAATCCTATGCCGTGACTATTTCAGGTTTTTCTTGAATAGCTCGTAAACTAAGCACTCTATCAAAATATTTGCTTCATTCGAAAGTGGTCAGCATTAAATTCTGCTCGCAAAAAGTATGACATCATATTTTGAATAGGTAGATTTATAGAAATCATACGTCGAAGTATGGCAAATTTTTACACTTTTTGAAAAACCACATTCTCGTACAACTGCCATTAAAAGTGACACTTTTAATGACAGTTAAAATGATAAAATTGATTGTTTACGTAGAAACGTGTTAAAAATATTTTTAACATTTGTATTAAAAATGATGGGATTATTCATGTCCATAATGTATAAACATTCAGATATGTCTTGGCTATATTGGACACTAGGTGGAAATAAATTAAACTAAACCCAGACAAACGTTTATCTGGGTTTAGTTCAATTTATTCCCACCTAGTGTCCAATATAGCCATGACGTATCTGAATGAGTATTAAAAATATTTTCTTCTGATGAAATCAGATGAGAAAAATTCAGCAATTGCAAATTTTTATTATCAAAATTTAACAATCATTACTTATGAACATTAATATTAATGGTAAAACTAGAACAATTACTAACATTAGTGCTCTGTGACGTTAGGAGGCTTCGCAACACATTATTAGAATCCTCAGCACGATCAGTACTTGGAGAAACCGGAAGTACAATATTGGATGATGATGATCCAAAATCTGTTGAGGTTGGGAGAGTTTTTTCAGTAATGACATTTCTATATGCAATTGAATGATCAACATAGCCCTTGGCTACCGTCCTAGACTTCCATATACCATGTTTTTTTATATTCGTAATATTTGCTCCTGATTCTGCTAGCAATGAAGCGGGAGAAATTCAAAAACAGTGTCATGTATATTGCTTTGGTTCTGGCAGTTTGAGGAATTCGGCAACAATAGATGGAATTTTTCTAAATATATTAATACTAACTGGATTGGCAGTGAATTTACTATTCATGTTTTTCAGAAAAAAATGGGGATGTTTGATGACAGAAGGGTGCATTGCAAAGTACTTATGAAAATAGTCTACATACTTCCCAATAATACTGAAAGAAGGACTGACTTTCGTTTTTGTATTCGGAAGTTGTATAACCAATGATTTATTTGTCATTTCGATGTCTTCCACTCACAAATTACACAATTCTTCACGCCGACAGGCTTCCATATAATCCGAAAATAGTTGCAACCTTAACCATCAAGTATTTCCAATCTGGTGACTCTTATAAACTTTTCAATTTGTTCACGGGTAAGAATTTTCGATTTTTTCCTTCACTTTTCTGTTTCAAATATGCTTATTACTGTTAACAAGGGCGCTTGACTTTATCATTGAAAATTTGCACCACAAAGTTGATGTTTTGATTTTTCTTCTAAGTATGCCAGGAAATCAGTTTCACTGAAGTTCCCTTCTACATTTTTCAATTTACACCAGGCTAGGAAATTGTTATATGCAATATCGTACTGCTGAACAGATATTTTAGGTATGAGTTCCAGATTTGATCTTCTTGCAGACTCTTCTATAGCCAGAAGAACAACCAAATCGTCGCTTTTATTGATAATTGGACTCTCGACAAACATATTTAGCAGTTAAAACCCAAGACGAAAATTGGACAGGAACGAAATTCAAATGACAGTGTCTTTTCTCATTTGTTAGTAATACTAACGTTTGGGAACGTTTGCCATTCACAACAACCCTTTGATAGCTTGAATATTAAAATGCATTGTGAAGTTTATTGTCATTGCAAATTCGCTCATTTCATTATCAAAATAGGGCAGTTGTATGGTATTTGTGTTAAAAGTGATTTTATTTTGTTCGTGAAAGTGAACTTTTTCACCCACAGAATGAAACGTCACTTTTAACACTCTTATAATAAATTACTATTCCCGAACTTCACCAATTATTTCCGGGACACCATTTTTCGAAGCTAAACCAATGACAAACACCGAAATAGCGCTGTCAGATGCTGTATCTGAAAATTTCAGTACGTGTTTGCTGAGTATGTGCCATGTATGTGCGACATTACTTTGGAAGGCGCTCTCCCTTAGAACACAGGTGAACTGAAGCCACTTTAACTGTTTTCTAGAGGTGAAAGCGCCCTAAATTCATATAAGATCTTGTGAAAGTCCACCTGGTATGACATGATAATACAAAAGATGAGCGATAAATGAAGGGCAATAATGAATGAACCATACTTACTATTCTCCTCTTTAACGTCCAGAATACCTTGCAGCACGTCGCAACACTGCCTTATATACATCGCCTCCCTCAAAAACATCTTCGGCTTCAACTTTACCAGCACCAATAGCTGCAAGTCGTCGTAGATCGAGTTGAAGAGGTTCTTCAGCACCGCAGCCTCTTGGTTCGACCTCCCCTTCAACCACGACTCCAAGATGGGCGACCAGGGCAGGACTGAGGCGCTCATGAAGACCATGCCCATGCGAGATACAGTGGCAGGACTGGCGTTGTCAACGTTGTCAGGTTCGAAGACCAGTTTGCAGTTGCCGGCCATGACGATGCGATCGCCGTTGGCCAGGGTGAGAGTTTTGTTGTCGTCCAATACAGAGTTGAGATTTTCTATCCAGACGGCGTCTACAGGGCCGTCTAGGACGAGCCTAAGATCAGAATTATCAGAAAGAGATACTCGAACTTCGATCTGAAGATATTTTGCTAAAAACCTCAAGTGAAGTGGTTGGACAATCTAAATATACTGATGAACTGATCCACAAAAGCATTCGAACTTAGCGATACTTGTCCACCAAATGTGTCCATTTAAGAGATAACTAATGTTGGAAATTGAGCGTTGCATCCCTATGACCTCATCTGCATCTACGCTTATGGTTACGTCTCACAGCGCTACGTCCACTTCAGCAAGTACAGCTGATTGACTGCTCGCGTCAAATTAACCTACCTCTATGTATTAATCAGCTGACAGATCAACTCATATTCATTAATTGAATCAATTGATCGCCCTCTTTTGTGATCCAGCTCTCCTATGAATAGACCTCCTCTTGTGCTGCTCTTGTAATTAGAATTTTCAAACAGTCACCTCGCATAATCACTGTTCATCTCGTTCATTTCTTCGAGTAAATAATCATAAAAAGGTACGTGAATTGTCATAATTATTAATTGTTGCATTTTTCATGTTATTTTCATGATTTTCTTAAAGTATATAAATTTGTCCACGTTTCAGAGTATGAATATTTATAAAAATATTTATAATCTTCTCTCGCTTTATTTAAATGAAATCTCTATTGCGTTAAACGAAAGTATTTGAATACTCTAAGATATATATTTCGTTATATTTTTGCAGTTCTCATAGATTTTTCAGATATTCCTAGACTCCTCACATGGAAATGATTACTTGCTCCAAGTATGAACATTCTTTATTTTATTCTCATGTGCATCTTATTTTCTTAATCAGTTCATCTCATTTCTTAACTAGTTACTTCTCATAACACTTGCTAATTATTGTTCTCAAATTTCAGATGAATGAAAATCCTCAAACGCAAAGGTGAATCATGAAATCAGTTTTCTCACTCAATAAATCCAAGTGAACTTCTCTGAAATATCTAAACGATCACGTAGTTTAGACATTGAATCTGATCGAGAGCCTCAGTCCCTGCTTCAACTTGAGCGATCTCCTCTAATATTGGTAAAATCATTCAATTGGTATGATCTCTCCATTATAAATAGGAAATTCTCAAGTTCATTCATCTGAACCACTTAGCAAGTAAGATATCAAGTGTAAATGTCGTTTCAATTGATTAATTAATTCAGCATTCTCGCATAGACCAACGTTATAGATTATAAATATTGATTTCTTGATCATGATATTCTCACATTGTAATAATCTCACTGAAGAACAGTCTAAGACTATTAAGTTTTTAATGCACGTATCTCCTCTGAGGCCTGATCTCACTTTTATTACAACTCAGTCTACTCTAATGATTCATTATTCAACCCTTTGTTTTTCTGATGGAATAACGAGACTCTCTCAATCAATTTGGATTCACTGTAAACGTTGAGTTTAATTTTGAATTAATGGAACTGTGTCAAAATCTAAGTCTGACTTCATCTGATCTCATTTTGAACTTTTCTAGATCATCTCTGTTTTAACTTGAATAATATCACTCTGAGTTTATAGATAATTTCAATATTTGTATTTTCACTGTATTAGCTTCATGGCGGGTGACTTATTCATTTTATAATTGTGAATGATGTCAATAAATGTTTTTACACAACCATCTCCAACTCGATTATCTGGATACAGTCCTTCACACTAATATTACAAAATCAGAACAACCCCTATTTTGAACATCGAATGTTTACTGTCTTAGGTATGAGTCGAAATTTGGAAAATTCACAAAAATTAGACACTTTTTAGACATGATTTTCAGTACAACTGCAACTCACCAGCTGATCGATGATCGATTCAGATGCAGGCTCAATACGTTTGAGTCAGAGCCGAGTCTGATTGGCGGGTAACTTCGGTTTCAAATATATCGGACATAGTGCATATTTTTGAAACATAGATGAATTCAAAATAGTACTCATTGAAATGAATACCATTTTCAATTCCCAGGTTCAGATACAAAGCAGTGACATCCAATTGCGTCAAAATGAAATTCCACATTTCCAATCACATGCTAAAAAAGAACTCTGTACATCCTCTTTATCTCAATGAGATTTTAGCAGTGGCCCTAAATCAGGCCCTCATGCAAGTTTCTCTGAGTGATGGAAACGACCAAATCTTTTGGCGACCATGAAGCCAAGTGTTTTCAAGAAAAATCCTATATTTGCAATACACTTTTTTCAAGAAAAAGACCAAACGGAAAACAGAAAAATTCTTTGCCTTTACGGAGGCCACACCAAAAACATTTTTGAAACATAGATGAATTCAAAATAGTAATCATCGAAATGAATACCATTTTCAATTCCCAGGCTCAGAGATCTTTTATCATGAGGTTGTTTCAAAAATGTTTTCGGTGTGGCCTCCGTAAAGGCAGAGAATTTTTTTATTTTCCTTTTATTCTTTTTCCTAAAAATAGTGCATAGTGTTAATATAGGATTTTTGGTGTAATGACTACTTTGATGAGTCAAGTTTAAAAACATCCTGTATAACGACTAGCACACTTTCAACCTACCAGCAAAAATCGGATTTCTTCAGTTTCAAAGTTCTTCTCCATAGCGTTGAGAAAATTCCATCTGTCCAATCGTTGGTTGCCACATCGAGTCTGCCGAACATTTGTGGAGCTGTTATAGCCTGAAATTCAGAGCTCTTTATCAAATTCTTATTCTTTATGAAATTTTACATGTTCATACTAAGAATATGATGAAAAAATCACAAACTTACACCAATGAAATTACGAAAAAAAGACGAATGTATTATATCCGCAGAAGATTCTGTTAATTTAAACAAAAAACATTTGTGAGTACTAACAATGCAAGAATAGTTATTTATAATACAATTGCAGAAGGCACTTATATGCTTGAGCAGCCTGTTTTTATAATCAGGCAGCGAGAACCTCTCCTGAAAGTATAACCCCTGAAGATGCCAGACACTTGAGCAAGCGAAACGTAGAGAATGAATCCACGGCGACGGCCGAAATGCTCGAAAAAACAAGTGACATTGAACGATGCCCGCGAAAGCATCAACCAGTTCAGCATTATCGTCTTTTACTACACATTAGTGATCGTTTCATTCACAATTAATTGCCAAACACAAAATGTCACACTTTTTTCTTACCTTTGGATTCATCCTCATCTCTTTATGCGGCTGCCCCATGTCTGTCATTGCCCTCATTAAACAAAGCATACATTTCGTTTTTCCAGCTCCTGTTGGGCCTAAAAAATTTCATCACATTGAATTTTACAACGAAAGCTTGTACTACTACATGTCATATCAAATCATGATCGCAATATAAAAAATTAAATATGAAATATTCGTATATCTTCACTTCACTTCAAATTTTTGAGTTATTCCAGTGAGTGATTTTCCCCTGAAAGTATTTTGTTTCCAGTTTCAAATGGCACACCCGGTATAGCCCAAATCAAGAAAACGTTTTACACATTCATCAGCTAACTAAAATTTTTATACCATCCTGGATACTAACCTAATACCATGAGTCCATGTCTCACCAGGGAAGTTTCATACAACTGTATTATCTTCAGATTCCAGTTGGGATGATTGACCAATCCCAACGAATTGATATTCTTCACCAAGGCTTTCTGCAGATCTTTCCATGAAAATGTCGTAAGTTTTATTCCAGGGAATGTGTCGTCTATGAGAGATAGAAAGAGAGCTTCATCTTCGTCAACCAGCTTACTCAGATTCATATCCCTGGAGAAACAATCAAATTTAAGAATCGCAAAGTCTACTGGTGGTATCATATTGGAAATCAAATGTGTTCTATATGGCGAGCTTGCGGAAGGTCGACGAAAGCAGGGTGGTCAATTGAAGCGCTATAAAGATGTTCTACACAACAGTTTGAAATCTGTCAACATTCAAGAAAATTGGGAAGAGCTTGCGCAGAACCGTAGCGAGTGGAGGAGAATTGTGGCTGCATTCACTGAAAACAGACCGGATAGGCGTCGTCGGAATAGTCCAGCGGAAATTTATGAGTGTCCAGATTGCGGACGAAGAATATCTTCAAGAATTGGCTTGTTCAGCCATAGACGTGTACACAGAACATGACGATGACTTATAATATTACTTTGTCTTTTATGTTGTATATTCGGCAACGAATAAAGCTAATGAATGAATGAATGAATTGGAAATCATAACATTTTTGAGAAAATTATAGAACTTTGTTCGAAATACTCATGAACCGGTATATTCCATCAATTCTTCATCTTGCATATTCCATAAATATTCCAGGAATATTCTATCTATTCATTTTACGCATGAATGTTGGATTTGCATTTTGGATTTGGATTTTCTCGAAGAACACATACTTTTCAAAACGATTGAATACGATACCCCTAACTCTTGTGGAACAGTATATTTCAAGGAATATTTCGAGAATACGAAGTATACAAATATTCACCTGAGCACCCTCATCACGATTGTTTCTTCCGTATCGTTGGGGTTGCTCCTTCTCTGAGCGCCAAGGGTCCTCAACACCGACAAGATGTTCCTCAGACCGAAATCGTAATGAACCTACAGAAAAAACACTGAAATTTTCATTACAGTCAAAATTATGTTCATATACTTTATAAATGTTTATCTGTCCTGAATTTCGATGTTAATTTTTAATGCAACATCTTTAATGACAAACCGTGTATGTTTGGACGGTAAATTATTTGTCCACTTTTACTCTGTAAATTTGATTGGCAAATAAATTATTATTATTATTATTATTAGTACTATTATTATTGAGTACCACGTACTTGTTTGGACAACTGTTCCTCGCAGAGCTGATATAAAGTATAGAACTTCCTCGCCAACACTATGTTGTCTCTGAAGCCGCAAGAAGCTAGCTTCACGCGTATGATAATCTGTCTATCTGGCACCATCATGGCAACGCTCCGAAACATGATCTTCAAATTTTCCGGTAGTTCTTGACGACCAGCGTAGCCTGGGTTCATCGTCAGGAAGATCCCGAACTCGATGTTCATGGAGACGCTGTCTCCATCCCTGTAATAATGATAATAATAATAATTCAATCATCCTTGTGAACAAATTTACATTTGTATAAGACACGTCGAAATAGAAATGAGAGAACAAACTCATTAATCATTATAATACAATGTAAACATAAAGAACAAACAATTGCGAAGATAAGAAAGAAAAGAATCCCCTAACTCAAAACAGTATTCAAAAATTCATTTGTGCTGTAAAAGCAGTGTTCGATTGATATCATTTTACATTATGTTTGAAACACCTGTATTCCAAAACTGTGAGATTAAGATGCTGTAAAGAAGAAGAGGAATAATGGATGTCGAGTTACATGAAGATGAAGACAGATTTTCGTTCCTTCCTGGCTTGCAACACGATGTATATCTGTTGGGCAGCTACCGAAAGAACTGGTAGTTCTATTCTGTTGAATTCGTCGAAACAGCCCCAAGTTCCTGATTGGGCCAGACCCTGCAAAAATAAGGGTTGTTTCCAGAGGATTCCTCATCGAAGTTACCTCAAATTCACTGTATGAATGGTGAAAATGCGAATTAACCTTGAATATTCTTCCTAGTCCTTTGAAATCCATCTGATCTGAGCAGTTGAAGACTACGACGAATTTTCCGAGGGCTCTTCCCATGTCTTTGACAGTTTCTGTCTTTCCTGTTCCTGCTGGTCCAGCTGGTGCTCCTCCCATGTTGATCCCTGTTTTGAAGAGAATGTTGGAATGATGTTATTTCTTTTGGAAAAGGGAGAAGCTTTATATTACGAACTTTTCGATGTAAATAACATTACAAAATAATTTTGGAGGAAATACAGTTTGAACCTACAAATGAACAAATTAAAAAGAAGATCAAGAGATATCTGCAAAGAATTTTAATGGTTGGAATGGAATGACTTCATATTTTCAGGTGAAAAACTTTCATCAATATTTGTATCTCTCATATGATCAGCTCAGATGTCTGCTATCTTTCTTAATAATTTCAACAAAATTTAAATGAGGTGCAGTAAAATTTGATATCCCAACTTCTCAACATATGTACAGGGTATACCAAATTGCTTGATTTTGGCTGTTTCTGGTACTTCTAGACTAGATAGGTAAAAACGTTGAGACGAGTTCTGGGTGAGAACACCAGTATTGAAAACCGTTTCACGATATCTTTTGATTGAATTTTTCGACTTGTAATGTTCATATCTGGAAGGATCATCAATAGGAAGGTTATTCATTTTAATAATATTAAAGTTTCATTTGGGAATCTTCGCTTTGAGTACTATGCCTCTCACTAGTGCAGTGCCCGGTTGCAAAAGCTACTATAAATCTACTAATGAGAAGGTCCCGGTATTTAGATTTCCGAAAGATTCCGAGAGGAGAAGAAAATGGCTTAACACAATGCAAAGAGAAAGTATTTTTGAAATCAACGATAATATTGTAGTTTTTATAAAACATTTTGTAGATTCCCATAATTTGTGAAATAACTCTTATCCAACCGCCGAAGGTTAAGTTATTAATAAACCTTGAAAAGTTCCTAAATTAACTGATGATGCATTTCCTTCAATTTTTCCAAATCAACCGAGTTAAATGACGTCTTCAGTTACTCCGAAAAGAACATATCTTGACGAACGAAGACAAAAATTATTTGTCCATTATGACAATGGTTACAACGATTGCAACAAACAAGATCAGATCGATTAATTTTCCAACTTTTGTTGTCATTTCAAGGTGTCCGTTTTTATATTTCCGAAAGATCCCGAGTGGAGAAGAAAATGGCTTAACGAAATTCATAGAGAAAGTAGTTTTAAAGTCAACGATGACAGTGTATTTGGTATAGAATATTTTGTAGATTCCCATATTTTTAGAAATAATCCAACTGCCGAAGGTTCAGTTATTAATATACTCCGAAAAATTTCTAAATTAACTGATGATGCATTTCCTTCAACTTTTCCAAATCTACTGAGTTACATGACGTCTTCAGTAACTCCGAAAAGAACTGATCCTGAGGAACGGAGACAAAAATTAGTTGTTCATTAGGACAATATTTACACCGATTGGGACAAACAAGATCAGATCGATTCGTTTTTCGACTTTTGTTGTAATTTGAAAGGCAATTTTCAACTTCTTTTCTGACGTTAAAGAAAAAGACTTTGTTAGTCATACAGAGTTTATTTTTAGTTTTGTATAATGTATTTTAGGTTTGAATTTTTATTCATTCAGAATTTATTCTTGTTGAATTACTATTTTATAGGATTTATTTTAAGTTTGAAGATCAGCAGTCAGAATGTTATTGTTTTCGAAAGCGAAATAATACTTTTTTTCCTCTTTTGATGTTCATTCACCTACTTTATTCGCTTCAGGAAGTAAAATAATTTTCATTCTGATTGTATTTTTGCGGAACTGAGTACAACAGCTACCTCCTCGTAGAGAGTTCTGGATTATTTGTGATAAAATATTAAGAAATTATTCGCTGATGAAAGAAATGCTTTTTTGTTTTCCTCCCTACAGTTCTTTATTTCATTGTGAATAGAAATGAATTTGAAATTATATCGAAAACAGTGCAAATTGCTCAAGAAAATCGTATTCTTTCTATATCTACGCGTGTCACTAGACACGCTGCTGGTGACAACGGCAACGTCTAACCTTCCGGCCTGTTAGATTTAGTAGGCCGTGATTTGGCTTATCTTTAATTGATATTGTTGGTGTACAGGGTGACACAGACTCATGGTACACCCCCATTTTCTCCCTTGTAGCTGTAGCTATATTTCTGAAATTTGGAACATTGAATATACTCACTATAGGGCACTTCTTGACATATTTCGATAAAAATCCAATTTCCGGTTTTTCCGGAAATGACATCAACTTTGGATTGAACCGAGAAGATACTTAAACTTGTCTAAACTCCATTATCGTGTTCGTATTGGTTATACAGAAAAATAGTTGATATGGATGGTTACCCCACTGATGGTACTTTCGAATGACGTCAGAGTACCATTCTGCTACCATTTGACAAAACAGAGTTTCGAGTGATAAAAGGTTTTGGTTTACTTTTTTGGTACGTAATGCGAACCACGATACTTTTTAAATCGAAATTACTATAGTTTAGCATTACTTTGATTATTTGGAATAATTCTAGGGAGTTTATGGCTCTCTAGATCGAAAAATAAAATGGGCGTTCTGACGAATGAAATATCAACTATAAGGTATCATTAGATTGAAAAAATTTTAGAGATTTCAAAAATGTAATAATATAACGGGTGTCTCATTTGAAAATCGAAAGTTGATGTCATTTCCGGAAAAACCAGAAGTTGGATTTTTTTTCTGAATACGTCAAAAAGTGCCCTATAGTGAGTATATTGAATGTTCCAAATTTCAAAAATATAACTACAGAAACAAAGGAGAAAATGGGGGTGTACCATGAGTCTGTGTCACACTGTATGTATTGAGCATAGTTCAGAAGGTAAACTTATCCCTTTGGAACTGATTTTATCTACCAAAAGCTAAGCCGTTTTCAATTCTGTTTCAAATTTGGACGTTCCAGATGAGAAATCTGTTCCTACGCTACATTTAGGTCATCATCACAGATGGACTCACATATCGCCTGAGCAAGGGTGATGTAGCACCTGTCGGTCAGAGGGGTGATGGCCAATCTTTCCGTTACGCCAAGATACTCGTCCTGATAAATAAATATGACATCCGTTATCCTCACAGTAACCTCGTCGTTGTCTTCGTTATAATAAAACCTGCTCTGCTTCTGCCACTCGAAATCCGTCAAGTATCTTATCTTCAAACGCACGATGTTGTCGAAAATATCCCTGCGAAAAAACAAATTTCGAAAGTAGAGGAATAACCTTGAAAACCGACATGAGAGACCTCTGGTGAACGTGTATCGTAACCATGGTTTCGAATCGAATTCTGTCGATTTTCGTCAAATTTTTCGACGTTAGATCTATGAGGGCGTTCAGGAGGTCGAGGAACTTCTGATTCGTGTTTTTCATGATCATTCTGTCGATCTTGCATTTTTTTAGGGCAACTTCTGCGTTGGAAGTCCACAGCAGTTGAAGGCCAAGGAGTCCAGCCTGGAATCAGACAAGTTGATTGAAGAAAAAAAAACGTGTGGCACTCGAGGACTGCCGCGGTAAAGCTATTGCATAGCATCTATTCAAAAATAAGAAGATAATATTGTTGATTAAAAATAATTTATTTATCTTACAACACATGTAGGTAGGTTATTCAGGAATGTTTATCATTGAAACTTTAGGTTTATGGTAACTGCAATAAGAAACATAAGCTTAAGACTAAATGTCTTCTAAATATCTGAAAAATACAGCGTCAATAATGGTCCCATATTTTGTTGTGGATTCTTGTGGATCATTATTCATTTTTAAATTCAATTTCTCCGAAAGAAAAGTTGTCAACCGCTTTGATTTTTTATCAGCGAAGTTAATGTTGAAATCGCCAGCCAAGATAAGTGGAAATTTATTACCATTTGACCAGGTATTTTCGACCCTTCTTCAGTGTACTCCAGTAAAGTGCGATGAATAAAATGCTCTACCTCGTCCAATTTCGGATTCGGAGAAATTTAAATTGCTACCATGACTATGTGTAGGCAATTTCTAAGTTTGCATAAGCATGCACGAATATCTCCAACAAATGAGGGTTCAACATTAACATCGCTAACGTCTTAATATTTATTTCAATATTCGGAGTCATAATATTAGTAGCATCATTACTATTTTGGTAAATAGCTACCCCACCTTTTGGAACAGTATCTCTTTTGAATTGAACAATACAATTGAAATCAGGTATTTCAATCGGATTATCACGCGTCATGCATGTTTCGGTAAGTAGTAACACATTAGTTTGTCTTGTAACTGAATCTTGTAAATCGTATTTGTGACTATGTAAACTTTTGCAATTGAAAGTCATTATTAAAATGCCATTTCTATTACTAATGAAATCTAAGACACTTCGATCTATTTAAAGACAGTCTTTTGAATTCTAGCAACAAAGATGCAGTCGATGCAGATTATGATAAAACTTAAATGCAGAATCATCATTTTTGTCGTAATATACAATTTTTCAATATTAGTCACCGGAGAGAGTGCAACATAGACGAGTTCGTGAGAATGTGATTTACTATACTCATATACTATTTCGTCAAAAGTTCCACCTTGCGTCTTATGTATAGTTAGAGCAAGAGCTGAAGTTAATGGAAAATGTTTGCATATGGCTATACATTTTCTATCCGATGTTAATGAAATATTTGCCGTTCGCAATTCAATGGGAACAGCGAGATTGCCGACTCCATTTTGCACTGCTAGAGTGGCTGCACGCATCCGTCTAGTCGCAAGCATCCAAACACCGTGCCGAAGTCTGTCGAATTGAATCGACGATACACGGCTGTGTTAGGTTTTTTCGTTACGGAATTTCTACATTCGGTCGCCGCGCTCAAAGCCTGAGATAAAAGCTATGCACTAGCTCAAAAAGATCCTCGTATTCGAAGTTCCCAGAAGGCTGAACCAAGCCATAACGATTCCCATTCAGAATACTAATATCAATAATATCAACGATGAAATGAATTTTTTACTCACCTGTCCGCAGAATTGTTGAAACCCTACAACGAAGTTATACTCGGGATCATTCAGACATTGAGCTTGCAAAGCTATAACAGCTCTGACTGTCTCTTTCACGACTATAAGCAGTTGTGTTAACCACGTCTCGACTGCTCCAGCACATTGCACATGTTTTTCCAAAGGTACTTTTTCTCCTATATCTGAATTCATGGCCACAATATTCTCAGACTTCTTTTCGTCGAAGTCAACCTTCAAGGAGAAAATGGAAGATCATTAATTCAAGTGGATTGAAAATCTCTATAATATATATGTCATTGACAATGTTTGGAATATTGAGAATCAGATGAATATAGCTAATATATGAGTTGGAGTAGTAAAAATAAGAAATTCTAAAATATAATGTTCCACAAGAGTTAGGGACATCGTATTCAATCGTTTTGAAAAGTATGTAATCTTCGAGAAAATCGCTGTAAAACTCAAAGAACTTGAATCGATCCAATAAAAATCAGTATGAGACGTTTCGTCAATCTGTGATCACCTTTTTTCTGAAGTTCATGCTTCAGGTGTTCTTATATCAAAATGGAGTCAGTTTATCAACGGATGTAAATTAACAATCGCTCAGGCTACAGGGTGGCCCAACTCAGGTTGTTGTTGCGGAAAGGCACCAAGTCAGCCAAAGTGTGATATCTCGACTTTGGAATAGGTACAGGGAGACATAATCCGTGCTGGAAAGACCAAGGCTTGGTGGGCGACGAAAAACAACACCTGCTCAGGATCATTTCATCACCGTTTCGGCTAGAAGAAAGCCTACATCTACGTGAAGAATGTTATGGAATACTCTTCAAAATGCAGATGGCGTCCAAGTTTCCATCGAAACCATCAGAGAGTTTGAGAGATGTGAATCTGGGTTCTAGACGTCCATTAAGAGGAGTTCCATTAACACGTGACCATAAGCGTCAAAGACTGGAATGGGCAAGGCAACATATCAATTGGAACGGTCAATGGCGTAGGGTCCTTCTCACTGGATGATTTTCAGATTCTCGAAGAATAAGGGTATGGACAATCCCACGCATACCCCGTAATCGTCGCTATGTCCAAGAAGTCCATCCATTCCGAGGGGGTAGTGTTATGAGCCGGGATATGTTTCAACGGGCGCACAGATCTACAAAATTGTCCTGGGAATATGACCGCCTCACACTATAGGAAGCATGTCATTGACAATGTTTCGCCAAATTTTCACGCTGCTATTGGTAAAACTTTCCAATTTTCAGACGATAACGCTAGACCGCACCGTGCAGCCATAGTTGAGAATGTGCGCAAGGAGCTTGGTATTCCACATTTACCAATACCTCCGCACTCATCAGATTTCAATTGCATAAAACATGCAAGGGATATGCTCCAAAGAAGATTAGATAATCATCAACCCACCCCAGAATCCTTAAATGATCTGAGACAGCTTCTGCCCCATTTATGGAACCAAATCCTCAAGAAATGTTCAAGAACCTCGTGTGTAGTATGCAAAGAAGATGTCAAGCTGTTATTGATGCACGTGGAAGCCATACATTGTATTGATAGTCTTAAAATGCTTGAATTCTCCGGTAATAAAATTACGTTATTTTACTCCATTTTTTTTAACCACCCTGTATACACTGCATACCTACAGGCTGAAAGTATTTTCATTTCCTGCAACTTGAAATTATATCAATATGAATTTTTATCCCAAAATCTCATTCAAACTATATTTTTTTGCAATTAAAGTCAATATGCCTAACTCATGTGGAGAAGTTTAGTCTTACCCAATAGATGGCATCAAACAAACTTGGCAAATGAGGCTGTATCGAAGCTGGATTCGAACTTTGTCCCAATATTTCCAATAAAACTGGATCCGAGATGAAGAAGAATCTTGGAAACAACAGCCTCTTCGATTCTGGGAACGAAAAGGTAAATATGACGGAATACTGTTCCTTGTCTCAAGTTTACCAGCATGGGACGGTCAAAAGAATGGTGCTCACCTAGATAACCTGTTAAGCTCTTCTGGCAACTCTCCAATTGTTCGAGAAGATGAGGAAGAATTTGGCCCATTGTTTCATCTCCTGTGCAACAATCAACAGCGTTTGTCGTTTCGTGTGCTCTTGCCATTATTTTCACCCAAGATTTGTCGATATTCTGGAAAGGATTGAGAAAAGAACTGAGTGAAAATAATGAAAGCTGCTAGGCTTTCTATACTTCGATCTTGAAATCTTTTACTGGCCAAAAAAGCCAGAAGGTTGGATTTCACCGAACTATACCATTTCTAAATGTAATTCAGAAAACGTCAATTGTATTTCAGATTAGTCACTTTAATTTCAGAAGGCTTCGATTGAATTTCAGATTAGTCAATTGAATATCAGAAAACATCAAATGTTATTCAGATAGGTCAATTGAATATCAGAATATGTTATATGAAATTCAGATTAGTCAATTGTATTTCAGAAATCTAAATTTGTAATTCAGCAAGTTCGAATATTATTTGAATTCAAGTCGGATTTTGAGTCATATATTACTCCTTTTCATAATGGTTCTCATATCGTCAATCATATATCATTATATATTCAATCAGGTGTTTCCATGTATAAATAAAACCAATATCATCTGGTGAAATCTCTTGGTGCTGGCTCTTTCTCTTATTCAACATTGGATTTCAGTAAAAATATGCTAAACCTTCTCAATCGATTCCTCACCTAACACCGTTGCTTCAGGAAGCACATAACACCTGAAGAAAATTAGTCAAATTGAGTACATATTTAATTGGAGATGCAATTGACAAAAGTGTCTGCAGCTGGTGTACTAGTCATGGAGAGACTACGAGGTTCATTCACAGCGCTTTCACCAAATGAATGGTTTGAGGGTTTGTTGCAACAGTGGCAAGATATGAGGAACCAGTTATCAGATTGAGTGATCGTCTGTGATAATGCTGCATGCCATTCGAGATTGGAGACCATATTAATCATCCAAACTGTAGCAGTACTACTGCTGATGAGCTCTTATTCTACCATGCTCAATCCAATTGAAATTTCATGGTCGAAAATAAGAACTTACGTAAAAACAAACCTCCGAATTCCAAACAGTGTGCCACCAGGGGTTATTGAAAAAAGACTAACATACCTGGAAAATATCATTGACCGAACTAAGATGCTATTGCGATAGCAGACATGCCTGTATGGCTTCAAATTTTTCAGTTTTTTGATAAAGATTAAATGTTTCGCGTGTAAATCAAGGTTCATTCATTATCATTGTTTTATTTCTGAATCGCCTACGATTGATATTTTCTGAAACGCAATCTGGTATCAACGTGCGTATGAAATGAAATTCAAATTACCATTTCTGAAATATAATTGACCATATCTCAAATTCAATTGAGTGTGTTATCTGAATTACATTCTGATGTTGTCTGAAATATAATTAAACATTTCGGGAATTCAAATGTCAAATCTGAAATACAAGTGATCTTTTCTGAATGTCAATTGACAATTTCTGAATTACAATTGGAAACGGTATAGT
>CM076609.1:73135040-73237482 GCA_038502775.1 Hippodamia convergens | reverse complement strand
GCGTTATTTTGTTTGCCGCTTCCCATTGTTGGACCGCTTTCTGGTATTGGTCTATTCCAAGCCCACAGAAAGGTTCAGGTCCAACAGGCTTCAGCCTTGAAGCCTTCTTCGCCAGTTCGTCGGCTGTTTCATTTCCCTCAATACCACAATGTCCTGGTATCCATAGTAGAGTCACTTTGTTGCCTCTGGCCAGTTGCTTTATGGTATTACGGCATTCATATGTCAGCTGAGATTTCTGGCTGTATGATGATGTAACGTACTTAACCTATCAGCGCCTACGGTTGCCATGTGGCAACGCTTTCGGGGTGTTTTTCAAATGATTTTCAGATGCGCAGATTTGTTGCTAGAAAGTTGGCGGTTGGTTTACTTGATACACAAATTAACCTCATTTTTCAGTAACAAGAATTTTTTTTCTGTAAACTTACTCGTTTCGTCTCCAGAAGTTGTGAAACTTTGAGTTCTTCATGAATCGGTAAAAACATTGAACCTAAGTTCGTGTAAGTGAAATATTTTCTATTTGCGCCCTGTTTTTGTCATATTTTTTTATATGAATCATGAAACATTAATTCATGATAATAACAGGCTTAATGTAATCACAAAAAATTTAAGTAGGAAAAATTTTCAGTTGATTTCGTGGGTTGCCATATGGCAACCCTAGGCGCTTTTACTCCGTGATAATGCTGACCAGATAGGAGTAGTAAGAAATGGTATTGGCCGATTTTTTCATTGTTGCTAGAAGTAGCTATGCAAAATATCTGGATTCTATACAATAAAACAAGAACACCAAAAAATTCGCAACTCGAATTCAAACGAGAAGTCAACAGCTATTTGAAAAAGTATGGGTAACAGTGAAAGGACAAGGAAACCGCTCATTCTCTTGTTATTTTTCCAGGCATAGTCGAATTTCCAATTCCGTGAGATTCAATGAACACAATCATCTTGTGAAATACACAGAAGACAAAAAGAAAGCGCTGGAGGTGGATGTAAGTCGATCATGAGAACAATGTGTTCAAAATGCGATGTTGGACTCTGCATAGATTGTTTTTTTCCGTTGCATACCGCATGATATTTGTATCATGACATCGTAAATATTTTATGAATGAATAAAATGTTTTGAAACTATCAAAATCTCAAAAAATTTTATATATCTTATCAGTAAATTAGTATTTCCTCTAAAAATGAAAATATTCCCGATGAGTGATCACAAGCGCCCAATTTTGAAAAAACTAGCGGGCGTATATAATTTTTATATTATTTTTTCGTCTCTACATAGCGTTTCGGAACAGCTTTTATCAAGAAAGTTTCAAAAATCGAAATAAAAATAATTCCGGCTCTAATGGGTAAAAACGTTCCCGTTACACCCTTAGAAACGACCTAATATTCCCCAATTACCATAATTTGAACTCTTTCATTCCACGACGGCTTCCTCCGTCTTCCGATTAATCTGAGGATGTCTTTTCTGCCCGAAATCCCTAGATGCACTCTTCTTGACCTTCCTCCGAGCAACCTGGAGACCTTCACGAAACCGTCGTCCCCAGGTCTACTGAATGCTCGCTTTGGAAACCAATTTGCTTTTTTGCTCTGGTGGGTGGTCCCCAACCTTACATTTTTGGGTAGTACCAATCAGGTTTGTTGAAATCAAAAATTGTTTTTTCTCCTTTTCTAAACGAGACTCGCCTGGACCATGACCAATTTCTCAATTTTGCAATTCATCAAAGATTTTCCATCTCACGACCCCTCTCTGGTAATTTAGCGTTTTCGTGAAGTGAGAAATATGACTAGTTCAAAAATATTCTTATCACCAGACGAGTTTCAGATGTCAATTCCCAGCCAAGTGAATTCTCAACTTTATTGTCTTCAGTTTACATAAACTGATAATCAAGCACCGTATTTCCTTCCATGCCAATTCCAATTGCAACATTGTATTTACGTTCTTTTTCTACTATGTGAATTGAAAATTCAATGATTCTCATGGTTTACCACATCTCAAGTTATTCACAAAATGTGTTGTATAAAACACATGTTCGTTCGACACATTTCGTGAAATATCTTGAGAACTGGATGGAAGAAAAATAATTTTCAACGGCATAAAACTCAAGTGCTACACAAGTGTAGCACAGTTCAGCACAACAAAAAAATTTCTCGAATCCAGAATTGTTCCTAGATTTTCCCACAATCTACTAATTTTTTTTTCTTCATATTAGGTAAAACCTGTTGATTTTTTCTGAAAATCTGACCGGCACACTTTCGACACAATCACATACAACAATTTTCGTCAGAAAAAAAAAGGTTTTTCATTCTCGTAATTTGCCAGATAATCTGAAAAAATTCCGAGAATATACAGGGTGCTCAATAGCACATACTATCAATTTGGCATTGGGTTCATTCGAATTCCAATTTGAAGTACCTTCCAATTCATCATTCATAGATACGATTTTTTGGACCTATTTGAAATCTGAAAATTGGGATGGGTCATCCATAACTTTCCACCTCGAATTTTGAGCTTTGGAATGGAATTACGAAAAAACACTCGGAAAGGTCAAATTTTTTTGAATGAGTGACAAATGAAGAATTTCAAGTGAATTTTATTTCACTACCCATCTAGCTGCAACCCCTAACAGCTCTCATTCTTGAAAAGGGAAAAGGGGCCGAGCACCACCTTGTTGGAAGGGCAATTAAATTTCCTGCATGGGTGTATTTTTTTCATCGCTTTATTATTATACAGAGTGACACGCAGAATTTGGATCTTTGAGATTTTCTATCGTTTTTTCTATCTCAAATATCCAAATTCGGCTTGTGAAAGTTATTGATGGAATACTGTGTCACTGTCTATAATAATAAAGCGATGAAAAAAAATACACTCATGCTTCCGACATAGCATGTCAACGTTTGGCACTTGGGCCTGATATACAAGATAAAAAAAATTTAACCATAACTACTTCCACATCCTGAAATCTTATATTTCTGTTAAGTTCAAAAACGAACTATCTGTATACTTTCCAATCAAATCTGGGGTACCCTAGGGAAGCGTACTAGGACCATTTTCGTACATACTCTATACAGCCGATCTACCTGAAACACCTGTCACAACTATTGCCGGTTTTGCTGATGACATTGCGATACTTTCATCCAATGACGATCACATTCAGTCCTCCACAAATATCCTAGAACACCTGGACCAACTCAGCAACTGGTACAAAATCTGGAGAATGACTTTGAACCAGAGTAAATCAGTAAATGTAATTTTCACCCTACGAACCAACACCTGTCCCAGAGGAACTTTGAATGGAGTTATTGTACCAACAAAGAATTTAATCAAGTACATGGGTCAAAGGCTCACATGGGAGAAACAAAAAGGAACCAATTAGACATGAAGCTCCGACAGATGTATTGGCTTCTGAGAAGAAAATAGAAGATGAGCTTGCATAATAAATTAACAGTGTCTAAAGCGGTCCTCAAACCAATATGGTCATATGGTATACAATTTTTTTTTCTGTTTTTGAATTTGACAGAGTATTCAATTCTGAATACATCCGTAGTCAAGTCGTTGCATTCGCCGAAATACTTTCCAAAATATCGAGAAAAACCTGAAGAAAAAGAGAGAAAAGGGTATTCGGTATTATGTTTGTTATTCCTAATCTAAATACCTCAAGCACAAACCGTTTTCACATTTTTGAAGTCAAAGACTGTGGAAATATTGTACATTTTTAGAATTTTGAGAAAATCATCACAGGGTGTTCCAAATATTGGGTCAAAAATTGGGATCAAGATTGGCCCTTAACTTTCGTTTTTCGAATTAGAACCCTATTTTTTAATGATTGCGTTGGATTGTACGAAGAAAAATGATGATAATGTTTCAACATGTTAATGTTCCTAAAATTGAGTTATTTAGGATTTTCTGATTTTCTGATTTTATGTCGTACGTAGCGTCAAATTCATCAAATCTGTTTCATATTAACTATGACCTTGGTCATAGAAGATAAATTATTCCAATAACTCACTAGTAACACACACTTTTGTACTCAAATCGTTGCATTCGTCAAAATACTTTCCGAAATATCGAAAAAAACTAAACAAAAAAGGTAGATAAGAGTATTCGGTATAATGTTTGTCATTTCTAATCTAGATATCTTAAGCACAAACCGTTTTCACGTTTTTGTAGTCGAAAACAGTGGAAATATTTTACATATTTCGAATTTTGAAAAACTCGTCACAGGGTGTTCCAAATGTTCGGTTAAAAATTGGGATTAAGATTGGCCTATAACTTTCGTTTTTCGAATTAGAATCCAATTTTTTTATGATTGCGTTGGATTTTGCGAAGACAACTGATGATAATGTTTCATCATGTTCATACTCCTAAAATCAATAATTCTTGAGTTATTCAGTATTTTCTGATTTCATGTCGTACGTTGCGTCAAATTCATAAAATCTGTTTCATAACAACAATGATAAATGAATTAAAAAAAAGGTGTGTCACTAGTGAGTTATTGGAATAATTCATCTTCTATGACCAAGGTCATAGTTGATATAAAACAGATTAAATGAATTTGACGCTACGTACGACATAAAAGCAGAAAATCCTGAATAACTCGTAAATTATCAATTTTCGGAGCATTAACATGTTAGAACATTATCATCATTTTTCTTCTTACAATGCAACGCAATCATAAAAAAATGGGGTTCTGATTTGAAAAACGAAAGTTATGGTCAAATCGTGATCCTTATTTTTGACCCAACATTTGGAACACCCTGTGATGAGTTTTTCAAAATTCTAAAAATGTACAATATTTCCACACTCTTCGACTTCAAAAATGTGAAAACAGTTTTTGCTTAAGGTATCTAGATTAAGAATAACGAACCGAATACTCTTTTCTTTCTTTTTCTTTAGGTTTTTCTCGATATTTTGGAAAGTATTTCGACGAATGCAACGATTTGAGTACGAATGTATTCAGAATTGCACACTCTGTCAAATTCGAAAACAAAAAAAACAGAAAAAAATTTTGAAATTTTTTTTTCGCTCCCTGTATAACTGGAAGTGGTCAGGCTCTAAGAATATTTTAGCTCGGTAGCTAATGTCAAACAATATCATAATCCCAATTTTCAGATTTCAAATAAGTCTAGTTCTCCAGAAACGCCTAATAGGCCGTCGAACTTGGTACACCCTGTATACAAGGTGAGTCTTTGACTTGTACATATATTCAAACCATAGATTGTTGAGGCAAAGAGAAATACTTTTTTCGTATAGCATTTTTTCTGATTTGGCCTAGATAGAAAGATAAAGCCATCTTAAACTTTCATAATGAGCTATGCCACCCCTGGTAATATAACACCGAGCATTAGATCTACCACCTGAACCTTCGAGAAAATTTAACAGAAATTTAATTCTGCGAATCTTCTGAACCAAAGAAACCAACTTCTTTAATTTCACCGATATAGATTTTTTTCAAATCATTAATTACTGGAAGAGTGCGCATTTTACGAAAAATACTTTTGTTTTCCAAAACGGCCAAATATTCCTGAAATGGCATTCAACTCACTTCCAAGGGTCGGGATCATAAAATTTCTGTTATAATTATGGAATGGAATGGTATATATTGGTCATAACGAAAAAAATAAAACATGTGTGTTTGAATCTTGTATTCGTAAAAGATTCGTCACATTTATAAGCACCTATATTCTGAAAATCATTTCATTCGATGAAATCGTTCACGAGATATATTCGAAAATAACATATCACCGAGCAGAATAGGAAGAAATGGTAGAAACAAAAAGTGTTTCTTTTGACCCCAGGAATGTCCCGTTAAAATATATGTACAAGTCAAAGACTCACCCTGTATAAAAATGAATTGCTCTGCGTGAAGTAATTTGGATCTTGACCTCCTTGACTCCCTTGAATGCGTGGAATTCCAGGGAACGTTTAAAAGGTGAGAAAATATAAAAATGCAAGTTATTCAATATGGTTTTGCCGTAGGAAAAGAGGTGATCTATTATCATGGATTTTCGATGATCAACGATTTTCGAAAATTAAACATTGATGTTTTAAAATTGATTTTGCATTACTTATAACATCATTTCTCGACTTCAATAATTTTTTCAAGTGAGGACGACGCAAAGTTAGATTTACAAAAAACCAATGTTATTAATTATTAATAAATAATTAACTAATAATTCGATGAACATGGAGTATCATGTTCGGTTATCTATATTATTATCGGCTTCCGTGATCATTTGTGGAAGTGACATTTCAAGTTACGTACTATTTTTGTAGTTGATCTTTTATGATAGACACAACTCACCTCAAAGTGTGCGAGAACTTTTTTGTCAACTTGGTTCAAGGGCGTCGCTAGAAATTTTTTCTGGGGAGGGGGGGTAAAAAAACTTAGAATAAAGTATATTGTCATGATATGTTCCTATGTAATGATTGTACGACTTATATTTCGAAAGTAAATATTTTCCTGGGGGGGGGGGTAATTACCTCCATTACTAGATATCGTAAGCACAAACTGTTTCTGAAGGCGAAGAATGTGCAAATATTGTTCATTTCCAGAATTTTGAGAAACCCGTCACAGGGTGTTCCAACTGTTGGTTCAAAAATTGGGATCAAGATTGACCCATAACTTTCGTTTTTCAAATTAGAACCCTATTTTTTTATGATTGCTTTGGATTGTGCGAGGAAAAACGATGATTATGTTCCCACATGTTAATGCCCCTGAAATTAACAATTCTTCAGTTATTCAGGATTTCCTGATTTCATGTCGTAAGTACTGTCAAATTCATAGAATCTGTTTTATATCAACAATGACCTTGGTCATTTCTGAATTCATTCATCATTGTTGATGTAAAACAGATCTCGTGAATATAGAAACAGATAATCGTAAATAACTCAAGAATTAATAATTTCAGGAGCATCACCATGTCGGAACATTATCGTAATTTTTTTTTGCAGAATTCAACGCAATCATAAAAAAAATGGGTTCTAACTTGAAAAACGAAAGTTATGAGCCAATTTTGATCCCAATTTTGGAACCATCATTTGGAACACTCTGTGACGGGTATTTCGAAATTGTACAATATTTCCACAGTCTTCGCCTTCAAAAATGTGAAAATAGTTTGTGCTTACGATGACTAGGTTAGGAATAACCAACATAATACCGAAAACACTTATCTCTCTTTTTTCTTCCGTTTTCTTGATATTTTGGAAAGTATTCCGACGAATGCACCGATTTGGGTATGAATCTATTCAGAATTGTATAGTCTATCAAATTCGAAAACAAAAAAACAGTAAAAAATATTTTGAATTTTTTTTCACTCCCTGTATAGTTGGAAGTGGTCAGGTTCCGAGAATATTTTAGATCGGTAGATAATATCTAACAATAATATAATCCAAATTTTAAGATTTCAAATAGGTCCAGTTTTCCAGAAACGCCTATAGGCCGTTGAACTTGGTGCACCCTGTATATTTATCGATAAGGTCTGCCGGGATAGCAAAAAAACACAACACTAGAAATGCCACTATCACGAAGGATTACCGAAGTAAAGAAAGTTCTCGCGCACGTAGAGGTAACCGTCACTCACAAAGATAGAAAGATGAACTTATTGTCATAAGATGACAGACATAAAGGAAAGACCTTTTTGTTGCTTGCCAAATTTCAAATATTATGTTTGCGTACGGAAATTTAATTTGTGACAAAACATTATATTCATCGATCTGAATAGAAATAATCTGTTTTTTATTCATGAATTGAGGCAGTACCCAGCAGACTTGGGTCAGCTAGGCAGCGTTCACAAACTTACTCAGAGAGTAGAGTAAGATAAGAGTATGGCCATATGATCAGAAATATACTTCGGTCTTTACTCCACACTCGTCGTTCACAAACTTACTCTGACAAATGTCATTCAAAATTCAAACATGTGTATAGGTTATGAATAATACTTTCGCATCATATACATTTTTTATATATCATTTTTATATTGAATTGTTGCTATCATGAATGAATAATAGAAGTTTAAGAAAAAAATTCTCTCTAGTCGTACATTTTCAGTTGTGTCTTCGCAGTATAGTCAATTTTTCTTTTATTTGAAAAGCAGAGCACAAACGTGTTTTTTTTTTGATGATTGTGAGGAAACTGATAAATGTTCTCAGGACTTTAAATTACTTTTAATGAGACAGAAAGAATGAAAAAGGATATTATTGTCTATAATCTTCTCTTGCAAGCAGAAAATTAAAAATGTTATTACATGTTTTGTTGTTTTATTGACTCTACGCCAGAAAAAAGTTAAATACTTCGTAACAAAAAATAGTTTCATTTGAGAAAGCTAACAAAAAGGAGTTAAAAAAATATTGTATGAAAGATAAAGCAGAATATGAATGAATCTTGACAGATCTAAACTCGAATATAAAAAAATATCAACGTAGATTCCAAATCAGGTATAAAAAACAGTTATTGTGGGACTTTTCATGTCTCGATTTATTTGAACTTGAACGGACCACTCTAGGTTCTGCAATACAGGGAAAAACTCTGATTTTTTTTACCATTATCTCTTGGTAAAGTTCACTTTGAGCTGCGTTAATTCACTGCTAGCAATTTCATTAAATTTATTAATCATTAAAGTAATTCTTTCCAATATTTCTTTATTTCACAGAATAGTTGTTTCACTTGGAAAATTTATTGTGTCGTATTTCGTTATCGGAATGAAACAAAACCAGAAATAAATACTTATTCGAATAATATTCAAGTTTCAAAAAGTCTGCGGGATCAGGACAAAACGAAAATAGTACATCATAACTGTCAGAGTATGTGTTTACTCTCCCAAATAGCAGAGTATGCAGAGCTTACTCAGAGGAAGTTTATGAACGCTCACAGAGTATACTCCGAGGAAGACAAAGCAAGTTTGTGAACGTTTCAGAGTAAGGGGAGCTTACTCTGAGTAAGTTTATGAACGCAACCCAGGTGTGTCACTAGTAAATTATTGGAATAATTTATCAAGATAAATTATTCCAATTATTCCGCAATTATCGATATGAAACAAATTTTATGAATTTGATGCAACGTGCACATTAAAATATAAATATTGTTAATAACTCGAGAATTATCAATTTTAAGAGCATTAACATGTTAACACATTCTCAGAATTATTATTCGCAGAATCCAATGCAATCATTAAAAAGTGGGGTTATAATTCGAAAAAAAGAAGTTGTAGGCCATTCTTGATCCCAATTTTTGACCTAACATTTGAAACACCCCGCGACGAGTATTTCAAAATTCTAGAAATATACAATATTTTCACAGTCTTCAATTTTAAAAATGTGAAAACTGTTTGTGGTCCAGATATGTAAAATAGGAATACTCCTTTCTCCCTTTTTCTTAGATTTTTATCCATATTTCAAAAAGTATTTCGACGAATGCAACGATTTGAATAAGAATGGATTCAGAATTGAATACTCTAATCAGAATTGATAAAGAAAAATCCGATTTTTGAAAAATTTTTCAATTCCTGTAAAAGTGAAAGTGGTCAGGCTTCAAGAATATTTAAGCTCGGTAGATAATATTCAACAATACCATATTTCCAGTTTTCAGATTTCAAATAGGTCCAGTTCTCCAGAAACTCCTGTAGCACATTTTTTTCAGTCATTGGAATGTAATTTTTCGAAATGTCTCGAGAACCACATGGAATTAAGAAACAAATTCAATAGCACAAATAAGCGCAGACTTGGCATAATGCAGCACAACAGACATGTTTTGAAAATCCAATTGTGCTGGGCCAACTTCACTCACACATCGGATTCTCACCAATAGACTTCTCAGAAGCCACAGCAGTCACGGCTGGTTCATCATCCTTCTTCTTTTGTTTCACGGCTGGTTCATCTTCCTTCTTCTTTTGTTTCACGTCTTTTCCTTTCTCTTCTCTCCCAGGTGTTTTCGAATCCTTCGGAATTTCGGCAGATTTCAGTTTCTTCAGGAGTTGATCATTTTCTTCTCTTAGCTTTCGATTCTCTGTTCGGAGTTTTTCTAGTTCCTCAGACATTCCAGGTTTCTCAGTTTTAGGCGGTTCTTTTTTCTTGTCTTTGTCGATATCCGTTTTCTTTTTCTCATCTATATCTTTCTTCTTATTTTCCTCTATATCTTTTTTCTTGTTTGCAGCGATATCTTCCTTCAATTTGATGTTTTCCTTTCGACATTTGTCTAGTTCTTTTCGTATCTGGTCTAATTCATTTTCGGTTGATTTCAATTTTTTTTCTGCATCGATTAAGTTCATTCTAGATTCTGCTAAATCTTTCTCCATTTTGTCTACCTCATCAGGTTTCATTTGCATAGCGCTTTGAAAAGATTCCTTCTCTACGATCGCTTTTGTTTCCTCTCTCTGGCGAGACATTCTTCGAGTTGTTTTTGAAGATTTTCGATTTTTGTTTCGAAAATGTTCGAATCTTTTTTACCACTACTAGCCGATTCTAATCTCTTTATGGTTTCGCTATCTTTTTTTTTTTGTTCTAAACAATCAGCCAATTTCTTTTTCACATCTGCGAGTTCTTTCAGTTGTGCTTTCAATTTATCATTTTCATCTTTTAATGGATCTTTTAACGTGCTACTATTATTTTTCTTCTCTCTTTCCAAACATTCTGCTAGATCCTTCTTCATTTTCTCCATTTCGTTCAATGCCTTCTTCAAGTCTTTCATTCTCTTTCTTCAATCCATCTTCAGCTGAGGATTTTTGTGAGTTTTGCTCTTTTTCTTTATTCAAACAATCCGTAAGCTGTTTTTTCAAATCTTCCATTTCGGACAATTTTTTCTTCAAGTTTTCATTTCTTTTTTCAACGAATCATCTGTTGCCGCGGTTGTATCCCCTTTTTGAATTTCCGCTAGTTCTTTTTTCAGGCGTTCGATTTCTTTCTTCAGTGCTTCTTCTGACGCAGATTTCTCATTGTTTATGTTTCTTTCTTTTTCCAAACATTCAGCTAATTTCTTTTTGAGATTTTCTTTTTCTGCCAAATCATCCTTCAAGTTCTGGTTTTCCTTTTGTAATTTATCTTGAGATGACAAAATCTGTATGTTTTCATTGTTTTTTTTCTCTCGAGACATTCGTCGAGTTGTTTCTTCAGTTTTTCCATTTCTTTCAGTTTATTTCTTAAATCCTCATTTTCGGATCTGATCTGCTTGATTTCTTCTGACAAAACCTTATGCTTTTCCTTCAATTCATCATTTATTATCTGCATTTTACTATGTGCATCTTTCTGCGTTTTCAGAGAATCTTCTAAGTTTTGCATGTTCAATGTAGAAGATTGAATTTGTTTGTTCGATAAAATCAAATTTTGTCTTGCTTCTTCTAGAGCTTCTCTGAGTTTCTCTATTTCTCTTTTAGATTTGTCAATTTCTTCCCGTTGGGCGATTATGAGTTTTTCCAATTTTTCATTTGAGCTTTTATCGGAATCAAAATGACTTGATGGAGATTCAACTTCTTGGGTCTTACTGAATTGAGATTTGGTTCTCAGGTTTTCATTTTCTTTTTCTAATTTCAATTTATCGCTTTCTAATGATGATATTTCGTTCTTCAATCTTTGTATTTCATTTAATAAATCTTGGTCAGTGTTAAAATTGACCTTATCTATACGAGAATCTTGACCCTTGAATTCTTCTCCCATTTTTTCATTAGTTGGTTCTCTTTGCATTGCTTTCTTCAACATTTCGTTTTCTTTCATCAATCTTTCTAGTGCTTCCTTGTCGCAATCGCATGAATTTTCACTATCCTTAGTTTCCAGCTTTACTCTAGTTGTTCTTGATTGATCTGACATCTCTTCCAATTCAATGATTCGGAGTTGAGCCTTCTTCAAATATTCTAAGAGTTCTGCAACTTGGTGTTTAGCGATACACTGAATTTCAGTAGTGTGCTTCTTTAAAGTGCTGTTTTCTAAACCCACCAAACAGTTGCATTTCTTCTGATTCTTCAATGCTGTTTGCAGATCGTCATTTTTTTGTTTCGCTTGCGATATCTCCGCTTCCAGTGATTTGATGATGATTTCCAATTCTTCAACCTTTCGATAGTCTTCACCTGATCCTTTTTCCCACTCTTGGTATTGCATATTGATCTCTTCTCGGACTTTTTTGATGGCCGATTTAGAATGGAGTAGGATTTTCTTCATGGAATTTTCGTTGTTCTTGAATGTGACGAGTTTTTCAAGTTCCGTTTGTAGTTTCTCGTTCTGTTTGATTGAAACGTCCAATTTTTCTTTCAAATTCTTCAATTTGGATTCTTCGGCATGCAGAAAATCTTCATTGGCCTTCTTGATCTGATGCAGATCCTTGATGGTGTTGTTTTTTCTCTTCCAAGCTTTCGTTCAGCAGCTTCAGCTCCTCATTTTTCAATGCTAGAATTTTTTCCAAGTCTTCAATCTTCGTTTTGTAACATAAAGTTTCGCTATTCACTCCTCTTATGGACTTTTCTAATTCATCTTGAACTGTAGCCAATTTTTCCTCCGATTTTTCGATCAAAATTGTTTTCTTTTCCAGTTCAATTCTAATATCGGACATAGCAGTTTGCATTTTGGTCTGAAAAAAATTGTTAAGAATACCTATATGAAAAAGTGATAATCCCGTTGTTAGAATCACAAATTATAGTTTACAGCTACGCTCTTTTCAATGAGAGAATTACCTCATTTGGAAATAATGTCATAATTTTTTTTTTAATACAATACTTTTCACTCTTCATATCAAGGTTCAGGTTTCACAGGGACAAAATTGATTGCTGGTTGCATTTCAAATAAAATCTATCAAGTTAATACTAACATAAAAAACTAAAAAATTGGGTGGAAAAAATAATAAAGAATCCGATTCTCAAATGTCTGTTCTATAACATCAACACCACATGCTAAATAACGAAATTGAATAAGTTTGGATAGCGATAGCATCACGTTATTACAATATTGAGTCTCGAAAACTGTATGTCTCAAGTTAACTGTGTTGAATGAAATCAAATGATACCGTTCAGACTTAGTTTAGTGAAAACTATGTGAATAACTAATGAAATACTTTTATATAACTTTTGCAACAGGAACCTATAAAGGACTAGATTTTTCTATAGTTCAACTAATATACTCGTATTTCTTCTTGAAGCTAAGGATCTAACAATTCTTGAAAAGAAAATACGAGGGTGGTTCAACCACGATGTAGATAAATGCTATAGATGGAGTGTTTTGAAGGTCTAGGCTTGAGTATGGACCGGTTTTACAATCGAAGGTTCTCCCATAGATAAATAATGTTATCCTTTATGGTTAAGTAACCGACACTCTATGGTTAACTCGTACCTGGCGTTTTACAATAATTTTGTCGATTGAGGTTTCGTAACTATGGGTTCTGTTTAAATTTTTTCAAGTTGGTTGAAAATAATGGTTCTTTCGGTCTGAATAATAGGTCGGACGCATTAACGAATTTATAAGACGTCAAAGGAATATTGAAATTTCAAAATGAATGATCGAAATGTACAAGTTTAATATAATTAATTTTCATATTCAATTCAAATAAATATTTCCTCAGTTTGTTTACTGTACATGTATACATAAGATCAATTATTCCTCTAATTTACAATCTACTAAAATACATGTTAATGGAGGTATCTGAAGTACTTGAATTATGCTTTTGATCAGGAAATACTAAAAGATTAATATTACTAGTGAGTTCTACAATATGCTTTATTATGTAGAATGACTGTAGCCACTAACAAAGTCTGAGCTGTATGTAAGTAATACATAATATTAAATGCATTTCCATGACAAGGGCTAGAAAGCGACGTTTCTACACACTCTTTCTCTCAAGGAGATTTCTTTTACAAATGTGTGATTTGTTGAATGAGACTTCAGAAGGTTTTCTCGTATTAGCTGAAGGTGTGATTATACAGGGTGATTTCGGAGGAGACCGTCAGATTTTTATAGGTGAAGTATACATTAGTCAAGTCAGGTTCGAAACAATAGGGATTTTTCCTCGAGCTAACTACAACTTGATGACGTCATGGTTATCTTCGCGCCCTAATGTTTGGTTTATGGTTGAGGGCCTTTAATGAGAGTCTACAGGGTGATTTGTCCGATTCGACCGATTTTTCTTTTATTCATAACTTTTGTATGGCTTGATCAATCTTGATGAAATTTTCATTGTAGAACAATATGATTGTCTTCTTTCAGTAATTCCAACACTTTCTCAAAAATACAGGGTAGGAATTATGATAATTTCATAAGTTAACATTACTGGAGCGTTTTTATTTTTTTTTTGGCACACATCCAGTTTTCCTAGAAAAATTTTTCAAGGATGCACGATGTCGTTATTTCGCTCCAAGGCAGTGAAGATATTCTGAACTGGAATGTAAACCGGTGTCGTCCAATGATCTCTTCTCTCTTCCTGAGTCCTGAAGTAGTTCTTCCAAATTCGAAATTCATATTTAATCACCCATATTCTGATGTATAAAATCATTTAATCCAGAAAATATCTGTATACCTACCTAATTAAACCAAAAAATCTACAACTTCTACAGAATAAACATTCGAAACATATCATGTACGGCAGAACTAAAGATTAACGAAAAATTTACATAGAATGTTCGAAATGATTTCCCCTTTTTTAAATACATATTCGAGACCTTTTTATTAAATTTCCAATTGACCTTCTAATGAGGGATTGATTTTGCTTCAAGATATTACATTCCTCGAAAATCCTTTCAACTAGGTGTTCTCTACTTCTAATTTCAACCTTAAAAACTCTTATTTTCAGATATCCCCACACAAAATAGTCTAAAGGGTTCAAATCAGGGATGTTTGTGGCCTCCACGATCAATCCATCCGTTAGGATAATTTACATCCAGGTGATTTCTCACATTCAAGTGAGGTGGTGCTCCGTCATGCTGAAAGTACATAGAGCGTATATGTACATTTTCCAATAGATTTGGTAAAATATTTTCCAAAAAATCTAGGTAAATTTCATAATTTAATCTTTCCGCAAAAATGTGAGGGCCAACTAAATTTCCGTCTATTGTTGCAAGCCAAATATTGGCAGAAAATCTGTGTTGTGTATTATGACTCTTCTTCAAATGCAGGTTGTCTCTTGCCCATCCGTGGGAATTGTGGATAATAAAAATTCCATTCTTAGTGAACATAGCCTCGTCGCTGAATAGAATACGAAAAATAGTTCGTTGGTGACTAATAATCCAGCGACAAAATTGTAATCGTTGGGGCAGATCATGTGGCAACAGTTCTTGCACCTTTTGGTAGTGGTATGGGTGGAATTGTTCTTTCTTCAAAGTCTTGCTCACTTTGCTCTGCGAAATTCCTAATTCGGTACTAATTTGACGAGTACTAATAGACAAGTTCCTCCTCCACCCTTTCAACAATTTGAATCGAAATTTCATTTTGAGTAGGCCTATCAATGTGCTCTGCCTTACTAGGATATTACCCATGTTCTTTAAAATAATGGAATACTCGTCCGAAAGTACATTTATTTGGTTGACGTCGGTTGGGAAATCGTCTATGGTATTCCATTTTGGCTTCATTTCCATTTCCGTTACAAAAACCCTAAACAAAAATCATATCCGCATATTCCGCATGAGTAAATAATTGAGGCATTATTTATTAAATATTCTCATTCTGTGGTTCACTGAGATAGTAACCATGGATCTTACATATACCTATTAAACCCTATACTGCTAACGTGAAAATTAAATTGATGCAATCTAGTTGCCATGTCCGTTGACCCATACAACAATCTGCGCATGCGCAAACTCAGTATTTGACAAATAGAGAAAAAGTGAGGTTACGTTTTTCGCGCATGCGCAGTGCATAGCTGGGGACAATTGTACCACGTGATCGCTGCTTCAAATGAATACAGGTGAACGGGCCAATGCTAGCGGTATAGGAGTTTATACGTATCTGGGATCTTAGATCCATTTGCACCATCGTTCCTTAAAGTTAAGGATCCCTTAAATATTGACAGTTGCACGACTGTCACTCAAATGAAATTCTTACGTAAGGGACCTTAGAATATAGAACAATATTTTATTATCTAAGTAGGGAACCTCAAATAGTTCTATCTAGAGATATTTCAGTTTTTCATGTTGTTTAACTTCACCCTAGTTCAATAAAGCCTTTTCATTGGCTGACCGGATACAGATTAAAGTTGTCATTTCCTTAACCTATAGCTTTACTGTCATTTTGACGATTTCATGCTAGTTGAAAGTTCAAATTTTTTCATATAATTTCATAGAAAACAACAAATGTTCAGTCAGTTTGACGAATTATTTTAGGTTATAATCCCATGCTTGAATTTGAGGTAGGTTTAAGAATCGAAACGTCACTTAAATATTTAAGGAACGATGGTGCAAACGGATCTTAAGGAACTTGATTTAAATAGAGATTTAGTTTTCATGGAGAATTTTCAATATCATTAAAACTATTTATCATACATTCGTGATTCAATATTTTACATACCATAGAGATATATAAGTGAGTACATTTTTGAACGAAACTACTATGTTTTAAGAATATTCGCTTCATAGAAAACTGGAAGTGTGCCGAAAATCACCTGAATAATGACTCAATTTTATGTTAACTCATAATTTTGCCTTTCATATCTTTCGAACGTTTATTCTGTATTTTTAGTAGTAGTATGTAGAGTTTTTTGGTTCACGTACGTATAAAGAAATTTTTTGAATTAAATGATTTTATACATCTGAATATGAGCGATCAAAAATGAATTACGAATTTGGAATATTTATTTTAGGACTCAGGAAGAGCTTTGTATTATTGGCCGATACAGCTTTACCATCTAGTTCAGAATATTCTCGATGCCTTGTAGCGAAAAAACGATATTGTTCATTTTTGAAAAATTTTTCTAGGAAAAATGGACGTGTGCAAAAAAAAATAAAAACTCACGAGTAATGTAAACTTATGGTAGAATCTGAAGCAAGTAGAAAATTTCTGAAAACGGAATGTACAGGGTGTTTTTTCAACCTGCAAACTTATTCTGAACTTATCATAATTCTAACCCTGTATTTTTGAAAAAGTGTTAGAATTTTTGAAAGAAGATAATCATATTGTTCTACACTGAAAATTTCATCAAGATTGATGAAGCCATACCAAAGTTATGAATAAAAGAAAAATCGGTCGAATCGGACAAATCAGCCTGTAGACTCTCAATGAAGGCCCCGAACCATAAACCTAACATTGTTCCGAAACTATATTGACTAGTGTATGCTTCACCTCAAATCTGACGGTCTCCTCCGGAATCACCCTGTATACTCAATTCCATTGCCACTACCTCCTGCTAAAACACTGTGAGTAAAATACCTTCCTTCAAATGATCCGAACCGCGTAGAATTCTAAAACATATTAAGTGCTGAACCTGGCCATTTTGCATTAATGTTTGTAACTTTAAGAGATGGATCAGCTACCGTTTGCACATTCAACGAAAAAAAACTGTAAATGGTTCTTGAATAGTTCGGCTTGATCACCTCCTGGCAATCGAATTTTTATGTGTGCAGTCGATAGCACCTATTCACCTCAGAAACCTGGCATTTTAATAACCTTTTGGTTGGACGAGCTATCCAATGTTCTATTTGGTTCAGAATATTCGGCATACGCTGAATAGATAATAATAAAACGCAGCTTTTCGATAATCTGAATCTTCAAAAAAAAAATCATAATGGTCGTTAATTTCGAAAAAAAAGTTATCACTTCAGGTCTACGACATTCCTCTCCATCACTTCTAAAAGCGTTGAAATCAAATTCCATTAAATCCATATTAACAAATCCCTAGTGTTTCTAGTGAGAAATTAATTTCTTCAAAACAATAATTTTCGAATAAGACAAACATTCTAAGTTGTATACATATACATGATTCTATGATTCTTGAATTAAACTTCAGGTTTACCCACACTTTCGGTGTTGGTTAAGTTAACTGATAGTCAACCACGTTTCGTGGGATTGTAAAACGCCTGACCTATAAAATTTTCTTAACCAAAAGTAAACCTTCGATTGTAAAACCGGGCCTATGTGATAGCTTGGTCCTTTACGAACACTCTGGAATAGTTTTGGTCGGGAACGCATGTTCATGCGCGTGCTGATTTTTTTATGTAGCTCCTGGACATAGCGTACTCTTCCCAAGAGGTCTCACAGTAGTCCTCAAGGAATCTTCATGAAATAAATTATAAATAAATGTATCTATCTGAAGGAAAATGTGAATTAGTGATTGATTCGATGATTCCTCATTATCTGCACCATCTGCAGAAATGAAAAAGGATTCTTCTTCCAAATAGGAGCCGGTGCTACAATTATATAACTAATTTACCTGCTGTTCATCGCGTCCTTCTGTCAACCTGTCAATATGTCCAACGAGCCTTTTGATCTCGTCCTCCAAGTCAGCGACGCAACACTCCAGATCGCCTACTTGCCTTCTCAGCATGTCCCTCTCCTTCTGCATCAACTTGGTGTTAGCCAACTGATTCCTCAGAGCGTTGCATTCGTTCTCCATCCTGCAGAGATCGTCGTACTTGGATTTATAGTCGCCCTCCATCGTTCCAATCTTCTTCCTCAGCTCATCTTTCGGAATAAACATTTGTGTGATATTGGTTTGATATTCTATTATTATTATTATTATTTATTGAAATCAAGAGCCAAGATCAAAATCTATAGGGCTCAAAAAATAGAAATAAGGATACATACAGTGTGACATATCTCATAAAATATAAAGTGGCAATGACAATCGGTCTATATTGTTCTTAAAGGAGTTGACACTATCACTATTCACCGCAACAGATGGAAGCCGATTCCAAGAGTGGAAAACACGATTTGGGAGGAAATTTTCTCTAGCCGCATGATGAAAATTTTCACGGTACAATTTGTACTCGTGACCACGAAGACGTTGGTTGGTGTTGAGATTATAGATATGAGAGAGATCCACTCCAAACATTCCTCTCAGCGCTCTGTACGTTATAATGAGATCCCCACGTAAGCGTCTATCTTCGAAGCGAGGTAGTTGCATCATGTGGAGCCGATCTTCATAACAAGGTCGCTGATAACCGAAGGCCATCCTGGTAGCTCGCCTTTGTATATTTTCCAAAGAAGTCCTGTCGCCAACCAATCTTGCATCCCAAACTGGACCGGCATACTCTATTATTGGCCGAATATATGTTATATAGAGAGAGCGACAGGTACTGATGTTACACTTTCCAAATACTCTTTCTAGGAGATACATCATTCTGGAAGCCTTAGTACAGGTATTATGAATATGGTCAGACCAACTCAGATTCTCATTCACGACGACCCCCAAATCCACATGACTCGAGCAGTCAGAAATAACTGTTCCGTTAATGACGTATTTCTCTCGACGATTCTTCAGTCCCATATGTATAACTACACATTTGTCTGGATTTATTGGTAGGAGCCATAGTTCGCACCACTGCTGGATGATGGATAGGTCTTGTTGTAAGGTGCCTTTATCAGATCCATAAATCTCCGTATCATCAGCGTACATAGAAACTGAGGACGTGAGCATACGAGGTAGATCAGAAATGTAGAGGAGGAACAAAATTGGTCCTAACACTGACCCCTGGGGAACACCGCTTGTAACAGGCCTAGAGATGGAAAAAGTACTACCGACCCGGACGTAAAATTGACGTCCAGAGAGAAAGGCCTCAATCCATGAAAGGAGTCTTCCCCGAATTCCGAGATTCTCCAGTTTGGCTAGCAGACGTCTGTGTGGGACTTTATCGAAGGCTCGTGCAAAATCAAGGTAAATAATAGTTGTTAAACACATAATATCTTCTGAATCAATAGAAGAAACATGTGAAACAAAAGCAAATAATTGTTTAAAATGAAGTTGAATCATTTTAAGTTACCTTGTGCCTTCTCCATATGTGATAGTTCTTGTATTTTCATCTTCAGTTTTGCATTTTCTACTTTGAGGCAGCGACATTTTTCCAATTCTTTCTCCAGGTCGGCTACTTTACTCTCCAATTTTTCGGTTCCCTTAACATTTTGTGGCGGTCCTGGTTTCTCTTCAATATTCAAATGATTTATCAACTCTTGAGCCTTAGTGTCTAATCTAGAAAAAAGCAACTATTTTCAACAACCATTGTATTTGATCATTTTTCTCATTGTTCTTGTTCGTGAGGTTGAAATTTATATTTGCCAATTCAGTCAGGCCGAATCAAATCTAAATATAAAACTCACCAGAAAGCCTAAAAATCCAAATAATATTACTATTCAACAGAGTTGAGTTTGAGATCAATGTGAAAAAAACTTTACTATGGCATGGTATGTTCCGAAAAATTTCCGAGAGAAAATTTGTTCTTTAGCTTTTTTCACTCTGATTGTTTAAAAATTGAAATTGAAAAAAATATATTAAATTCAAAAGTTGTAGCTGATACATTTTAACGGAGAATTTTTCCTGTAATTAAAACGATGTGATTCATTTTATCGGAAGTCAAACAAATCAGGACAACTTGGAACTTGGAATACAAGTTTCTTGCTTTTATTTCAACTTTTTTTCCTTTCTATCATTTTTCGAAGTTAATAGAATATTTAATAATGGAATTTGCGGTAACTAAAGATTATTAATAAATTTCGTGATGATTCATTGAGAAATGCATAAAGGAAAAATTTTTTCACAAGCAATTATAGATACATAATTTCGAAGCAGATAACATATGAAACATTTTCTTCATGGTTTATTCGTTATCACGAAATTAAAAACATGGAAATTAATAATGTTCAAAAATTCCACTAGAAAAAAGTCGTATATTTTGAAAAACGAATGAAGATAACAAAAAAATCTCCAGAGAAATTTTTTATTCAATTTAATTCAAAATGAGTTTCTATTGCAATACAACTATATAAATATGTATCAGCTACAATATTTGATTCAGACCTTTTTCTGAATTTCCATTATTTAAACAATTAGAGTGAAAAATTGTATACTCTCACATTGTAAAGTTAATTTTATATTGAATGCAACCCTTTCAAATACTTCTGAAGCTTCAATAAATTTTTATAGTTGTAACGTGGTTTGGTCGCCATTTTGTAACGGTGCCGCCGCCATTTATCAATTCTTCTAATTATGTCTGGCCACCAAATTTCTGAGTTTCTCTCGGAAAAAGGGGTTGCTTGGGCGCCAGCTATTTTTCTTACTGAAAAGGCTAAATAGGGCAAGCCTACCTGGGTAGTCTCTAGTCGAAGACAGGATTCGAGTTTATCTAGGATGTTAGCGATAATTTGCTAGTCAAGAGTAAAGTCTCTGTTAATATATTTCGGTTTCCCAGAAGGGGAAATTTTGACTTTTTTAATCAGGAAATGCCGGGAGAAAGGTAAAATATAAAACCAGTGATTTTAAGAGTTTATGACACAGATAAAAAAAAGAAAGAACAAAGTATCTATTATAAATACAAGTTATACAACAGGTCTGAATGTGAGCACCTTACACGGTTGAAAACGCTGTCCCGATCAGAACTAGCCAGAATTAATACGTACTTATTGATCCCAGAATCTGAATGGCCAAGTTGAACGGTCAGAACTTAGTGTTCGTCGGTTCAAATATTTCGCCTCCTTTTTTAGGTAGGTAAAACTCGTCCGTCTACTCGTGGTGTTTAACGAGATAACGGCGATATGCGGCATTACACAACCGGGCCAGTCAAATCAGGGATGTTGCGGATGCCGATTTTTTCACATCCGCGGATGCGGATGCGGATGCGGATTTTCGAAAACTCACATCCGCGGATGCGGATGCGATGCGGATGCGGATGTTTAAGATCTTATTTAAAAATAGTATACGAGTAAAGAATTAAAACAACGATGAAGCAGTTATTAACATTTTTGAAGTAAATTAGTATTAAGTATATCGAGTGTAAGTATTTACCTACATGTTTTTTTTAACTTCACTTACTTATTTTTATATTAGTAAGAGAAGTTGAAAATTGGAGCATTATACTTTATAAAAAGTAATTTTGCCGCCTTTTCTGCTTCAAGGCGATTACGCAGAGGTTCGTAAATTAAACCCGCGCTACTGAATAATTGCTCGCTTGGAACACTGCCTGGTGGAGTGTACAAAATTCTTCGTGCTATCGGTGATAATATCGTGAACAATGAAACGTACTACCGGAGAAATATAATGGCATTTACCTTAATATTTCCCAATAAACAATAATCATCTGTATCATATTAATCACAATATTATTCAAAATCTCACAAAAATTTAAGTAATCCACAAGGCCAAAAAACACCTTATGGTTCATTTACAATAAATAAGTATTGCACCATAACAAACGCATCGGAACTTTTTCACCAATTTCTTCGTTCCCATTATTCAAATTCTCGTGCGAAGAGCACACGCCCATTTTTTTCTTATCGCAACTCTCACGTTTTCCAATATGCCATATTCCGAAAGAAAAAATGATTTTTTTTTAATCTTTATCATCAACAGATGCCCAAAAATCGTCAAACTAGGCGAATTTCATAACCCCTATAAACGTTTTATGAGCTTGCAACAACCCGGGTTGTTTAGGTAAACAAACGTAGACAATTCTCACTGATCGGACGAACATCTGGCTCTTTTTCTTGGGGAGATCTCTGTCAAATCAAAAAAAAAAACGCAACAACCAAAAAATACGCAATTCAGATGAAATGTTTCCCCCGATTCGCGAATCATAATTCATGTTCAAAGACGCTTGGTCCCTGAACTTTCCTTCAACATTTCAAATACTTCTGAAACAACGGGTATCGCAAAAATATAACATTTCAATATCACGGGCGATAAGAAATCTTGGGACTGGGACCACAGGCGGTTCTTAGAAAGGAGACGGATTGGAATTTCGGACTTACCGGAAAAAAAAACAGATGGTATAATAAAATATGTATTTGGAAAGTGTTTCGAAAAGAGAATAATCAGTATGAATATAAACAGAATAGAGGGGTGCGTCGGAAATTCCACCCTCTTGGATGCAGATGTTACGGTTTCAGAAATAGCTACAGAAAGAAGTAACAGTGAAAAACTAGCATCTTTCTGACACTTTCAAAATTGAAAAAATATATATTTAGCATTTTCTAAACGAAACACTAACATATTTTGTTGGCCCTGAGATGGCGACACTGCACAACTCACAAATTATATTACATCCGCATCCGCATGAAAATCCGCATTGGTTTTTGCGGATTCGGATGCGGATGCGGAAGTAGAAATCTATGCGGAAGCTCCGCATTTGCGGATGCGGATGCGAATATCCGCAACATCCCTGAGTCAAATATCGGTCTCTTTGGTTTACTTACGGTTATTCGAAAATTCAAAAAAAGAATCCAAAACGTACTCTAATTCAAACGCAATCGCAAACTCAAAAACGGAATTCTAATCTCAATTCAAAAACGGAATTTATCGGAATCTAAACGGAATTCAATCGTAATCTAAACGGAATTTAAAACTGAATTCAATCAGAATCTAAACGGAATTCAATCGGAATCTAAACGGAATTCAATCGGAATCTAAACGGAATTTAAAACGGAATTCAATCAGAATCTAAATCGGAATCTAAACGGAATTAATTCTGACTGAAGAGAACCCCGTCTTTTATAACCTCGGGGAGGGGAGGCACAGTGTACTTGCGTCGTCGAAAATTTCTGCAATTTTCGACTCCAATAATGCGTTTTCAAACTAGACCATATGTGAAAAAATGCCGTTCTCGGGACCGATCTTGTACTACCGGATGTTTTTCTAATATGTAGAAAAAAATGAAAAAAACATTAACAGAAATAAACGGCCTTCTTCCACACATTCGGAAATAATTCCGGAACCAGAAAATTTATGAAATATGTTTGAATGAAAATCGGTTACTTAATTAAATAAGAAACCGAGCTTCATTACATAGTATTTAACGAATACTTCATGTACCTTCTTTGCTCACACTTATCATTCACAATGAATAATTCCAGTTTTTAGATATTAGAGCACTTGAGTGTAACTTTAAGAATTATTTATAGCTGATTACCATTAAAACGGCTGCGATATAATTTTTTTAATAGTAATCGAGTGTTATTTTTCAGCAAGTGTGAATTTAGCAAAAAGTTGGAAGCACTAATTCTGAAACTTTGTCAAATATTTAGTGCCTTACTAGTGCTAATTGGTGCCGCATAAATCACTGCTCAAGAAAATCCAAATTGACACCTGGTGTTCATGATATTATGATATCACAATTTATTCACGAAATTTGGACCGTTGACTAAGACACATTAGATTCGAATATTTTTTATCGTCTGTGGACCACTTTAAATTCGACATTTGGGCGCAGATGTTTAAGCCGGCTTCGCCTGACTGGCATTTCTCATTCCGCTCAAAAGATGGCTACGACGTATAAAAACATATAATTGTTAATATTTGAAAAACTATATGGGCGTTATCAAAGATTCATGCGGCACCAATTAGCACTATTAAGGCACTAAATATTTGACATAGTTTCAGAATTAGTTCTTCCAATTTTTCGCTAACTTCACACTTGCTGAAAAACAACATTCGATTACTATTAAACTAAAAATGATATCGCAGCCGTTTTAACGGCACTAATCGGCACCAATTAGGCACTAAATATTGGCATATAAATTTCATGGAAATTTGAAACTCTTGGTGCTGAGCTTGAAGTTGGCACCAAAGAAAATAATTCCGGATATTATGAAAACTATACATTTTTTTTCATTGGTTCCAAAAGCACTAATAGACACCAATTAGGCACTAAATATTGGCATATAAATTTCATTGTGATTTGAATTTTTTGGTGCTGAGCGAGCAGTCAGCACAAAAAACTTGAATCGTCAATATCTCGAAAACTACAATGGTGCTGTCATTGATTCAAACAGCACTAATAGGCACTAATTAAGCACTAAATATTTGACATGGTTTCATAGTACCAACTATCCAACTACCATCAGCTAAAAGAAAACATACAGTTCACTCACCCTATAACTCGATCCAGCCTTTCAGCCAGTTCATCCAGGCCGACTGTATCCGATTCTTCACCACGCCTCACGGTCGACTGCTCCAATTTATCAGGTGATTCGGTGGAACCGAGTAGTCGCTTTTCTAGTTCCGAAACCTTCAACTTCAGATCGTCCCTCTCTTTCATGAGACCCTCCAGTCTCTGCTTCATATTATCCATGTCGTTCATTTTTTTCGCGATGGTGGGACACGGTTGACAAACATTTCTGCAGGTCAAATTGCAGCGTAATTTATCGCCATAACTAAGAATCTTTTCTATGCTCTCCAGCTCGTTTACTGCTCTCTCAGCCAATTTATTGGCTCGTCTTTGTTCCTAGAAAAATATTGGAATGATCAATGAATTGATTGTACAATTATTCATCACACCGACGTTGATCAATGTGAGTGCAATGGAATCGAAAGTATTTATTACAAGCACTTCTTTTTTTCTTTCCTCTGAGCTGCATTTTTCATGCAGAACTGAGGCCTAGTATCCTATTGTTCAACTGCAAGCAGAATAAGAGACTCATACACTAAGATATGACGACAAAAATGTCGCGAGTCGAAAGGAAGGGGTCCCATATAAACCCATATAAATATTTGCTGTAGAGTTTTCCAGGTATGTCCTATTTTAGCTTGCTTCAGTTGAACATAATTTATTCAGTTTCATCTTTTTTTTTTTTATTTTGGGGGATGTTGGCTTGCCTTTACAGCATTAGCCATCTGATTTATTACCTTTCCGCATTACATCACCACCGGAAACAATCCAACCAACTAACCTGATCAGTCAAATCGTCAAAACAAAGGAAAGACAGGGACACAGTTACGCAGTGGGGCTCATCAAAGCGTTTTTCTCTTCAAAGACAAACTGAGTCAAGCCTCGGATAGACAGGTTAACCACACACGGAACAACAAGGGTACACTCACAACCTCCAACCTACCAAGACCTTCCACTATCTTTCAAATTTCCTTCAAACTATCTACTCTCATTCACTTCACACTTGGAGTCGTGATTTTCGTATGTAAAAATATAGGGAACAATACACACCCAAATTTCTCAGGCTCAATAATTGTTCAAGACTATAGGGCTGATAAATTCCCGTTATGTCATACACTCTTTTGAACAGATCCAATCTATCGTCTACGTTAATTCTGCATTCCATGATGCAATGCTGTATGGTGCCTAATAGACCACATACACAATTAGGGTCGTCTTTTTTTTAATCCTATATAGGTACTACGGCGATATCGAATGTCCGCTACGCAGCCTTGAAATCACTCTTATAAAATCTCTGTCGTTGATGTTGATGTCGTTTGTTTCTGTATATTGGGATAAGCCTTTAAACCAGTTATTTTTTGGAGGGGAATTTTCAATAGTTTTATAATGATGACCAGTAGAACTTCGACAAAAACTAGCTACCCATTCCTTAAGATAGTATTTTTTGCACGACGTAAGGGAAATCGCTTATGTAGTTTAAATTGGCCGACTCCTTTGCCAAGTCGTCAGCTAATTCATTTCCTGTAATCCCAACGTGGGCTTTCACCCAAAAAAATTTCACGTTGAAACCCCTTCTTACCAAGTTATGTAGGCTTTTCAGAATGTTATAATGAATATAGGAAAAATGTGAAGTAAAGTTGCCGTTTTTCAGACTTTTCAAGGAGCTCAGACTATACGTTATGATTGCTATATTGGGCGTTTCCTTATATTGTTCTTCTATAAATTCTAACGCTTTCCAGATTGCCAATAGTTCTGCTGAGAATATGGAGAAATGTTCGCCAAGTCTGTATTGTATTTTCTCATTCTGACGAGCGGAGTAAATCGCGCATCCTACCTTGCCTGACTGGATAGATGCGTCTGTATATATTTGGGCAAACTGCTTGTAGTCGGAATTTATAACCTGGGAGAAGATATTTTTTACCTCATTTGCGCCGTACTCTGGAACATGTATAGTTTGTACAGGTCTCAAAGTGTTGTAATCCAGCGTATACATGTTTAATTTATTTCCAGTATGGATTTTGTCCCTATATTTATAAACCTGATTATAGCTTGTAATCAGTGTCGAGTCCTTTTTGACGCTCCAATATCTGCTGGTGAGGGATAGCAAAAATAGATTATGAACTTTTTCTATGATATCTGCAGACATACTCAGTTTTTTTAAAATGAATTTCCCTGCCAGGTATTTCCTACGTATACTCAAGGGAAGCTCTCCCGCTTCCGCCAGAACGACAATGTTTGGAGTGCTTCTCAGATATCCGAAACATATTTTAAGGGCTTTATGCTGAAGTACGTCGAGCTTTCTCACATGCGTTTCGGTTGATTCTCCGTAAAATATAGAGCCATAGTCAATAATCGAGCGGACGAAAGATCTGTAGAATAACAGTGCGGTTTTTCATCTGTGTTCTTGGACCAGCAGCACAAAAAGCAGCCAGTTATTCTCATCTCATTTAGATGTTTGATAAAGTGGTGGCCAGTAAATGCGCCAGATAATAAACTCAGTTTTTCCGTTCCAGGGCCGGGAGTTTTTCAGCTAAGCTGCAGAGGAAGGCTTCTCAATGAGAAGCCTCGAAAGCCTGGGACCATTTACCGAGCTCCATGCAGAGGAAAAATTTCTTGTCTAGAAATCTCTTGAAGAAGCTCCTCAAGCGATGGCTCCAACAAAAGCTGAGCGTGTCCTTTGCTTAGCCAATGGTCTGCTTTCTCATTGTCAGATATCTCCGCGTAAGATGAACACCAAATAACTTTCAAAAAGTTTCGGAAGTCCAACTCACGCAGGGCTCTACTGCATTTTCTTACTGAGTAGGAATTGACTTTTGTCTCAGCAAGAGATTTCAATGTTCCCTGAATGTCACAACATATGTATATGTGTTTATTGGAGTAAACTCGATTGTTTCAAATGGAACAGCCTGTATTCTTTTTCATGATTATGTACACAGTTCAAAACCTTACTTTATTTCAGAAGAAATATGAAATTTCAACCAAAAATTTCAGGAATAATGAACATAATAACTAACGGATATTTTAAATGAGTCACACAATGAAACCAAACTAAATGACCAACTTTTGAAAAACTGTATTACACCTTTCCAATCATAAATACATTATGTATGTATTCTATTATGTGTGTTCTATTATATGTGTATTCTAACGATTCATGAAATGGTTCATATGATTTTCATATCGGAGCAGTGCCACAGAAACTGTTATCAAGTACATCGATTATTATTATTGATCAAAATATTGTTATTCAGAGCTCAAAGTCATTACCGAATACAATAAATTTAGATGAATTTTGGTAAAGATGAAATGGTCGATATGATTTTCATGTTGGGTCAGTGCCACAGAAACTATTCATTAGCAATTAGATCCTATGCTGTCGAATATCTTGAAAGAAGACATCCACATGAGTCGAGTTTTCGGAGACTCATGAACAGATTTATAGAGACAGGAGATGTCAAGTATAAAAAAGAAGAGAGGATAAAACCGGCCACTAACGAAGACATGGAGCTCTACGCTTATATAACTGAAAATACACACACAAGCTAAAAGAAGTTGGGTGGAGCCTGTAGTATGAGTGAACTTTCAGTTCAAAGAATCCTCAAGAAGAATAAGTATTTGTGAACGAGATATTCTTGATAATGGTGTATTTGTTGAAACATTATTTGGGCTGTTTCTATTATCTACGTGGTTGGTTGTTTCCGACATTTCGGCAAGCATTCGCCTGCCGTCTTCAGGGTGTTGTTGGTCCTGAGAAGGACCGGTTTTTGCCAAACTTGTTCTGTCTGGACTTGTGCTTTCCATACTTTTCAATTTCGCAATTACAGTGTGAGGATTCGAAGGCTAATTTATCCGAGGTGCAATTTCCGAAATTCTACTGATCTAACCACTAGTCTACCGAAGCAGGGAATTATTATACAATTTGAGTTATATATTAATTACTAGTTGGCCTTGCGAACTTTGTTTCGCCTCAGAGATTCATAAAGTCGTATCAACAAAACTGGTACTTTTTCAAGTAGGAGGTAAATAAGACAAAATCAAAGTACAACAAATTTAATCACATTGAAATAGGTAGGTATATACATTGTTATTTACATGAATAGACTTCACTTCATTTGAGCGGTACTTTATTATTATTTAAGAATTGTCTCATTGTTGTTTCTTATGATGAACCACATTTTTAATTTTTTCGTCATAACATATGGACTCAGATCCGTTAATATTATTATTAAATGTAGTTCACCTAATTTATATCAAATATAATACTTACACGATAACTTGTATGTAAGGAAATGTAGCCTGCTGGAAGCCATCCAAATATCCCTAAAGGGGAACCTCCTACCCGGCAACTGGGTTGGACATATGAGCATACTGAACCAACTAGACTCAAGCCTCTTGGCAAAACCCTCAGATGTGACGCCAATCACATACGATTTCGAAATGCCATTCGAAACGATCAATTGTGATCGTCATAGTGCAATGAACTTCGTAAATCGTATAGACAAGAAGTCATCCATATAGTATACTGATGGATCGAAAACAGAAAGGGGTACAGGCATTGGGATATGTGGCCCCAAATCAAGGATATCCAAGTCCCTCGGAAGTGAACCTTCGGTTTCACAGGCTGAAACACTAGCAGTCTATACCTGCGCTCAAGAGTGCCTTCAAAGGAATCTTAAAGGATCGCATATATTATATATATATATATATATATCACCACAGACAGTCAGGCCACTTTGAGATCACTGGAATCATACAGCCAGAAATCTCGGCTGACATATGAATGCCGTAATACCAGAAAGCAACTGGCCAGAGGCAACAAAGTGACTCTACTATGGATACCAGGACATTGTGGTATTGAGGGAAACGAAACAGCCGACGAACTGGCGAAGAAGGCTTCAAGGCTGAAGCCTGTTGGACCTGAACCTTTCTGTGGGCTTGGAAAAGACCAATACCAGAAAGCGGTCCAACCATGGAAAGCGGCAAACAAAATAACGCTTTGGAGAAATACTCCTAGACTTGCGCAAGCCAAGAGATTTGTTGAATTCTCGTCGACCTACACCAGGAAGCTCATAAAGCTGCCACGAGCTGAGCTTCGAGTAATGGTGGGTCTGCTGACGGAACACTGTCGATATAAATATCATTTGTATCGCATGGGAAAGTCAGCAGATGAAACCTGCAGGCTATGTGGATCAGAGAAAGAAACGGCTGATCACATGGTATGCAAGTGTCCATGGGAAGTCGGTTCTGGATTCACATGAAATAACCGCCAAGGCTCCTAAGAATGTCGTTGGGTTCATCAATAACATTGATGGCCCCTTTGGGATTTAAATGAACGAGTAGGGTTAAGAACAAAAGTTCCTTGCGGTCGAGGTTCCTGGAAGGCTGAACGAAGCCTCAACGACCCCTGTTCATGTTAATAATAATAATAATACACGATAACTCTATCAACCTCAGCGACATCCTTTTTTTTTTCATTTCATCAAATTTTTCATTTTTCTAATGTATCTTATGTTAACCCGCCGTAGAAGAATCCAACAAAAATACTTTCATTACAAACAGTTCATCCAATCTTGAGTTATAAATGATGTAACCAACAATATGGCCGACTGAGTTTTATATATTAAGATACTTTTTGTGGTAGAGGTTACCTTGGCTTTATCTCCCTGCGCAGTAGGTTAGGTTAGGTCAGGGCTGGTTTATATTAGGATTAATTGCTTCCTTGGGCCGAGTCCGTCCTCCTCAAATAGAACTTAGAATGGGCACCCAGACATTTTTCATTTCCAGAAACGGCGTACTGATTGGGTTAGGTTAGGTTAGGTTACTTTCATTACAAACAGTTCATCCAATCTTGAGTTATAAATGGTGTGTAACCAACAATATGGCCGACTGAGTTTTATATATTAAGATACTTTTTGTGGTAGAGGTTACCTTTGCTTCATCTTCCTGCGCAGTAGGTTAGGTTAGGTCAGGTCTGGTTCATGTTAGGATTAATTGCTACCTTGGGCCCGAGTTCGTCCTCCTCAAATCAGAATGGGCACCCAGACATTCTTCATTTCCAGAAAGGGCGTACTGATTGGGTTAGGAGTTGTTGCCATGAAAGCTGCTGCTTTCAGTTTCCTTCTTCTCCATCCTTCTTCCTTTGATATTGTGGAGCTTCATCCCATTTGACGTTGTGGTTATCGTTCCAAGCGTGATGGACTAGCCTGGATTTATCTCTTTCTCCCAGTTTAGCTGGTCTTCGGTCCTTTTTGATCCTGACTTTCAGGGGGCGTTTAGTTTCCCCAATGTAGGATCTGCCGCATTCACATGGTATTTCGTAGACGCAATCTTTAGTTTTCTGATTCTCGTTGTCAGGTATCACCTTCGTGGGTTTTCCCCTGACAGTATCCTTGGTCTTGAATTCTGTTCTCACGTTGTATCTGTTACCAATTCTTCTTATTTTCTCGAATTGTCCCTTCACATATGGTATGACAGAGGATATCGTTTCGGGTGGCTCATTGTCTGTTGGTTGTTGCTCTGCTGTCGCTTCTCTTGATTCTCTGGCTTTCTGAAGTATTTTGTTGGGGTAGCCGTTTCTCTTGAGGGTTTCTGTTATCCGCATCACGATCTTCTGGACTACAGCATATCTTGGTTGCTCTGTCATATAAGCATCTGGCTACTCCCAATTTGGTGTTCAGTAGAGTTGTTACGAAAAGAACGGAACAGGTTTTTGGGAACAGGTTTTCGCAACCTGTTCCGAGAACCTGTTCTTTTCAAAGAACGGAACCTGTTCTTCAAATGAACAATGCTGTGAAATCAATTGCAGGGACCCGCGCAATGAAGTATCACCCGATCATCTGAAGAACGGGCAACCAGCTGTTCTCGAAGAGCAGTGACTCGATTCAAATTTACCTGCTCTCGGTCCTGAACCCGTTTTTTATAAAGAACAGATTCCTGGCTGTTCCGCAAAGAGCAGTGACTCTTTCAATATAGCTGCTCCCGAACCGCAGTCGTTCTTTTAAAAGAGCAGGTTGCAGGCTGTTCCGCAAAGAATAGTGACTCGATTTGATCTAGCTGATCTCGGACCGCTCCCGTTCTTTAAAAGAACAGGTTGCTGGCTGTTCGCAAAGAGCCGTGACTCGATTCAAAATAGCTGCTCCCGGAACACCCGTTCTTTAAAGGAGCAGGTTGCTGGCTGTTTCGCATTTCGTAAAGAGCAATGACTTGACTTATTTGATCTGAAAGCAAGCTCTAAACAAAGCAATCATTATCATATTTTTAGTTCGGAAAAAAAAAGATGTTCTTTATGTCAAAAAGAATATAATTGATATGTTAACATTTGCTAACATTTAAAATATTTTGGGTAATGAAATATTTTTGTCAACTTCACTGATAAAATATGATACCATCATAACGCATAACGGTCGATCTCTTTTCGATAAGTAATTCAAGAGATTTTTCTAATGATCCTATGACAGACTAGAAAATATTTCGTTCTTTAGAGAAAAAAGATATATCCGGAGAATCATATCTTCGAAATATGTTATCATTGAGATGATTGTGAACACATGAGTATGAAAGAAATAAGATACAAAAATTGGAAGATTTTCTTTAATTGGTGGGGCACCACCCACCCTCCCCCGCAATGCCCTAGTTACGCCAATGATTTCCGAGAAAACAAGCATTTCAAATGCAGAGAACAGGTGAACAAAAGAACAGGTTAATAGAACAGGTTCTTTCTCGAGAACGGAACAGTTCAGAACTGTTCCACAAATTAACCTGTTCTTTAACAACTCTAGTGTTCAGATTGTGGTTGGATTCGAAGTGGAGATATTGGCCCTTGTTTGTTGGTTTTTTATAGACTGTTGTCTTGGGTATTCCGTTCTGTTTGTGAACAAGTACATGGAGGAAAGGTAGTCGGTTATTTTCTTCGATTTCCATTGTGAATTTAATCGATTTATCTATGCTGTTCAGATGTACTAGGAAACTATCTAGGTTTTCCCTTCCATGTTGCCAGATTACGAAGATATCGTCTACATATCTGCGCCATAGTTTCGGCTTGAGCGCGAATTGTTCCAATGCTCTCCTCCCGAAATCTTCCATGTATATATCAGCCAGAGGTGGAGATAACGGAGAGCCCATTGCCAAACCAAATTCTTGTTGGCAGAAGTTTTTGTCTACCTGGAAGTAAGTGGTGTTGATACATTTCCATGATTGCTCTCACGCCCAAGGTGGTTCTCTCAGCCAATGTTGTGTCATCCTCGAGTTTATTCCTGACGATTTCGAGGGTTCGTTTGGTAGGGACATTAGTGAACAGGATCTTGATATCGAAACTAACCATTATGTCTTGGTCCAAGGTTTGTTCCTTACGCATGGTTTCTATGGCATGGTGTATGGCCTCTGAGTGGAGAAATTATCTTGCCAAGGGATGACATGGGGAATTCCTTGAACTCAACGGAATGTTTTCCTTGTATAAGTCCAGATAGATGTGGAAGTTTGCTGTAGTGAGGTGTGAGTTTAGTTCTTGTAAAGTTGTCAGGAAACTCGTCTTTGTATATTAATAATATCACGCCTACCACATTCAGATGCACCAGGCGCTTACTGATAGCGATTTTGAAAACCGTCTGAATTTCTGTAACTGGGCAAGTTTTCAAATTGAACAGAACCCTTCATTTTTTAATTTATTTCATTCAGTCATGAAGCAAACTTCCAAAATTCCGGAGCACGATTTTCATTTTTACTCTCTAGAAAATTCAAGATTCATAAGGGAAATAGATAATCAATACAGGAAGTCATCAAATGTCTTGGGAGCAGTGATCGGCAATCATGTGATAGGCTCTCATTTTTTCGGAAATTGAGATGGGGTTGGATATTTGAATTGAATTCAGAATATTCTTCCCGGAATGGTAGCAGTGTTTCCTACGGAAATACGATATGAAATATGGTTTCAGCATGATGAAACACCCGCTCATCATTCTCGTCTGTGAGGGATTTACTGGACCAACAGTAAGGTAGGGGCGGACCGACAAGATGGGCTGCTAGATCAAAATAGATTTTTTTGTGGGGATTCATAAGGGGAATCGTGTTTTATGAAGTTCCAACAACAGATTCCAATATGCGAGAGAGGACTACTTTTCGAAGCATTACTACAGCTTACTACTACTTAATTTGGGTTTTCTCTTCCAGTCTCTGAAACTAGAAACAATTATAAAAAAATTTTTAATAATAGAAGAAAGGCCCCTGCGTCAAAATTTGAGCACATAATTGGCAGAGACCAAAACTTTATCGTGACAATATTTTGAAAAAATGTAATGTATGTGCAAGTATGTGTATATCATCATGGAAAAGAATACACGGTGTTACATTTGAAAAAATCGAGGGAAAACACTCTGAAATACTTCATATTTGAACATTGATAACAGACACTCCGTATAAGAGAGGTTGATCATTTAGGAACGATGACTAGGCAAATTCTTAATAGTCCACTGCATTTAGGTCGAAATAGGCCCAAACTTCGGACCAATTCATACAAAAGCAAATGAAGGCTTTTTGGGAAGGTCTCAGTGATCCAAATGATATCCCAAAAGTCCCCTAGGCGGGAGTGACCGCATAACATTTGGCAACACTGTAAAGGGCTAAAATCCTGCCCCAATGTGAATTTTAGTGAATATCTCGGTCCCTATGGAACTTACAACAAAAATACATTTGAGCAAAAAGAAAGCTGATGAAATTTCCTAGAAAAAAGGTTTCAGGTCGTTTTTTGATATAACCAACGATTTCGTCACAATCTCGCCTTCAATTTGAACGTATGTGATATTCTGGATAATGGGGGTACTCTATTCCACAACACCTTTGAGGATGCCTACAGGGTGCGTTTTTCTCAAAGTTGTATCCCCTAACAGGCCGAATCCACGACTTTTTTGTTTTTTGGAAAGGCGATCGAACGCTAATTTTCTTCTCCTTCGTCTTCTCCTTCTATGAATGCATGTATACTTTCTTCGATGACATCCGTGGAGTCAATCTAAAGTCGATTTCGAATGGCTGTTTTGGTTGGTTAACGGTTGACCGCTCGGTTCATAAATGACAACGTCAAACGAACCGCGCTTTCGAATACGGTTCAAATTTCGGTAAAACAGCTGAATCGAGACGTCACCAATATGTCATTCGAATGCGGTTGGTCCAAAACTGACGGACCAATCTATGAACCAACCAAGAACCAAAGTCAATCGAAATCGCCTTAAGAGTTTTGGATTTCTGCTTCTGTCACATTTCATTTTTCTCAGGAAACTTCAAGTGGTTCAGCATTCAGGCAGAATTTTCTATGGCAATTGCCACAAACCGGGGAGCAACGAAGTCTCAAACTCCAACGGCCACACATTGGTCCACAACCTTTCGTACAGTTGCAAAATATCATTTTTGAAAGACAATCAGGCGCAGGAAGTTCGGATGTCATTTTTTGTTACAATATATTGTCTTTAACATCCACCCCTTCTCCTCAGGATTCGAATTGTTTACCAAGCCATTGTTGTACTTGATATTACACTGTGAACAGATGTTCACAGATGTTATTCTGCTGCGTCAAGAGTTGTAGGTGAAAGATTCAGTCTCACTGGTCTGCTTCTGCTAACAGCTTTAATTAAGGAAGAATATCGGTAATGATTTATGCAGAAGTACCGATAATTCTGCCTCAGAATTCTTCTATTGTACCAAGCTTGATTCAAGATATCCTGTTTTCCTTTGAGGTGATAACATGACAAATTATTTTACGCTTGTCTTTCTTTGCTATTTTCTCTTTCTCCTCGTCAGCCTCGTTGCCGCATCAATATATATCGGTATTCTTACTTGATTAGAGCTGTGGGCGGAAGCAGACCAGTGAGATTGAATCTTTTACCTCCAACCCTTGACGCAGCACAACAACATCTGTGAACAACTGTTTCGCCATGGAAAATCCTGCCTGAATGCCTTGAAGTTTCCTGAGAAAAATGAAATGTGACAGAAGCAGAAATCCAAAACTCTTAGATTGACTCCACAGATGTCCTCGAAAAAAAATATACATGCATTCATAGCAAGGAGAAGACGAAGGAGAAGAAAATTAGCGTTCGAAAGCCTTTCCAAAATTCAAAAAAGGCGTGGATTAGGCCTATTAGGGGATACAACTTCGAGAAAAGCGAACCGTGTAGTCATGCTCAAAGGTGGCGTGGAATAGTGTACCTCCATTATCCAGAATATCACATACTTTCAAATTGAAGGCAAGATTGGGACGAAACCATTAGTTATATCAAAAACGACCCAGAACTTTTTTCTAGGAAATTTCATCAGCTTTCTATTTGCACTGATGTATTTTTGTCGTAAGTAACATAGGTACCGAGATATTCACGAAAAATCACATTGGCGCAGGATTTTAGCCCTTTACAGCGTTGCTAAATTTTATGCGGTCACTCCCGCCTAGGGGACTTTTGGGATATCATTTGGGACACCGAGACCTACCCGAAAAGCCTTCATTTGCTTTTGTATGAATTGGTCCGAAGCAAAAGTCTAATTTCAGTGGACTATAAGTTAAAAGGAATTCTGATCAAATTCATGTTTCTTTCCCTTCGGGAAATCGGTAGAAGGTTTTTACCGAACTATTGTTTCGTCGGAATGTTACAGTTTCTTCTGAATAAAATCCATACCGTTATGAAAATATCCCTAATATTTCGCATCATGATAGAGGTATTGAAGAGCATTTAAAATATGCGAAAATATACGGGTGTTTCATTTATAAAATCACTCATTTGTTGAATAATTTCATTTGGGAACACATCGGAAAATAATTTCTGGAAATTCAGAATTGAAATTACAAAGGTAATGCTTTTCAACGAACTTCCTAAAAAGTCTGGTTTGGTATGGCAGCTATGGAAGCCTAACGCACTATTGCAGAACCCTACAGAGTGAGATGATGCCATCCTTCACCCTCACCAAGCACCTACTTTCATTATCGTGGAACAAGAAATATCATTATTTTTATAATTCCCTTAAAAAAGTTGAAAATAAATTGTGGAATAAAAGGATGATTACCCTAGATCGATGAAAAATTGTTAGATCAATAAATAACTATTACTACAACTACAAGATGGACCAGAAGAAGTCATCCGATGTTTTTTGGCTCTCATTTATTTTCTAAATGAAAAAGTTCGATTCGGTTTTCTGATTATGATAACTTGACACTTTTTCATTACTTCGGCGGGAACTTCGGACGACAGATTCTCTCACTCGTGTCTCATGTTGTCCTTGAGGGCTTTTAGAGTCTTCGGATTGTTCACGTAAATTCGGGACTTCAGAAAACCCCACGAAAAAGTCTGAAAACTACAAATCGAGAGTCCATTTCGACTTCAAGAGCCTGGTCACTAATGTCCCTACCAAACAAACCCTCGAAATCGTCAAAAATAAACTCGAGGAGGACACAACATTGGCTGAGAGATTAAGAGAACTAGCTTGAGAGTAAGAGCAATCATGGAAATGCTCTAAACTTGTATCAATACCACTTACTTCCAGGTAGACAACAATTTCTACCGAAAGAAAGGAATTTGGTCTGGCAATGGGCTCACTGTTATCTCCACCTCTGGATGATATAAACATGGAAGATTTCGAAAAAAGAACATTGGAACAATTCGTGTTTGAGCCGACACTATGGCGCAGATATGTAAATGACACTTTCGTAATCTGGCAACGTGGTGGTGAAACCTGGACAGTTTCCTAGAACATCTGAACAACTAACATTGAGTTGCAGCAACGTCCATTAAGATTTAATGCTGCCTCAATTCTCCCTTGAACAGAATATCCATAATGGGTAGCCAAGGATACTCCGTTTAATGGAGAATTGAGGGAGCATTAAATTTAATGGACGTTCCTGCAACTCAGGGATAGAGGAATCCGTTAAATTCACCATTGAAATCGAAACAAATTACCTTTCCTCGATGTACAAGTTCACAAACAGAATGGAACTCCCAAGACCACAGACTTCAAAAAACCATCAATCAAGGACAAATATATATCTCCTGGGAGTCATGTCAGAGCAACCAAGATATGCTCTGGTCCAGAAGATCGCGATGAGGAGTTCAACAACATAACAGAAACCCACAAGAGAAACGGCAACCCCAAGAAAATACTTCAGAAGTCCAGAGAGCCAAGAGAACTCGACCCAAGAAGCAATTAATCCTAACACGAACCAGACCTGGCCTAACCTAACCTTCTGAGCAGGAGATAGAGTCAAGAGTCGATTTCGAATAGCTATTTTGATTGGTTAACGGTTGACCGCTCGGTTCATAAATGACAACGTCAAACGAACCGCGCTTTCGAATACGGTTCAGATTTCGGCGATACAGCTGATTCGGGACGTCATCAATATGTCATTCGAATGCGGTTGGTCCAAAACTGACGGACCAATATATGAACCAACCAAGAACCGAAGTCAATCGAAGTCGCCTAAGGTGACCTCTACCACAAAAAGTATACTTGATGTATCATTTCTTCTTCTTCTTGAAGTGGAAGTGGGACAGAGTCCTGTTATTTTTGTTATCTGCCTTCTTGTGACATCACAATCTAGCAAGATTACTCTTAAAATTTCGAACGCTATTTATGTAATTAGGTATGAGAATAACATACCTCTAACTTTTTCTGGAGAGATTGTATGATATCATCCTTGTCTTCACTGTGTTCTTTCTTCTGTGATGACGCTTCTCTAGCTCCTTTCTCCATGTCTTCATCTATCGTTTCCGCTATTGCAACGAATGATTTCTTGAGAGATTCATCCCTTATTTCATCCTCAAGATGAGATGGTACGGTTCCTACGGTATAAAACCTTTTAATAAATGAAATCAAAGAGTTGTTTTGATTTACCTCTGTCAATATCACCAACAACAATTCTCTGGAATTCACTGCGTAAGCCTTTATCAGTATCCAAGACTTCTCCACCTTCGGGCGATATTTCCTGCAAATTCACATATTTTATTCACAGACTTTCAGAAAATTAGTTTGAAATATTTGTGTTTCTTTATCGATTTGCCTGGAAGATGATTCATTCGAATCTCTTTTACAGTTTTCTTTATATTTTTTATTAGGTTATTGTGCAGGGTAATTGTACAGGGTGGGCATATTTCGATGTTTTAGCACTACAACTTTTGAACCAGAGGAGATAGACAAAATCTGATACCCCATTCTAGATCTCTTCTTGAGAGAAACTAACAAGAGTATCATTCTTTTTTGGCTACCTTCTTTCGTTTTCGAGTTATAATCGAAAATTGGAAAAATGGTGATGTCGGAAGAAATTTATATCTCCGCTGATTCTGATGATAAAGCTCTGAAATTAAAACATTATACAGGCACTTCTTAACGTAGAATCCAGTGGCATGCTCGTCTTTTTCGCACCACTTTTAATTACGTAGTTATATTCTACAAAATTCGAACACGGATATTTTTCATAAACTCTTTAATCTTAAAATGGATTACGAAATAACGAAAAGACCCATAAGATCCATCGTTTCAATCGATACATTTAGTTTCAATGAGATGAATGTCTGGTCTCCAGAATAAAAATGCACAAGTACCAGTCTACCTGTCTATTTTAAATCTCATATGAAATAACGCATAAAGATTATCTATTTATTTAATTAGAAAAGCAACAAAGAAAATATATTTTTCAAGAACTAATAGTGATAAAAATAATAAATCAGTAGGTAATAACTAAGAATGAGGATCAAGTTTCACAGAAGATGCTCAAATAGTTGATCATCAGCAGCAAGGCACAGTCGACACCTTTTCCAGATACTGCACAACAGCACAACGTATTGAATATATGAATATTTGAATTTGAGTTAATTCATGTTCTCATAACTATTTCTATAAAGTTTATCTTTTATATGTCCCCAGAAAAAAAAATCCAACGGTGACAAATCAGGTGAATGGGCCCTTGGTTTCCTATCCATTTATTGCCGAAGTTGCTCCCTAATTGTTTACTAATAATTCTGCTGTTGTGAGGTACGGCACCATCTTGTTGGAAGTATATATTTCCTCTCTCGATAACAGGTAATCTCAGAGTTCTATCATCAGTCTTAGCGGAGATATAAATTTTTTCCGATATCACCATTTTTCCAATTATGTATAGCTTATATCTCGAAAACAAAAGAAGGTAACCAAAAATGAATACTACCCCTGTTAATTTCTCGGAAAAGAGATCATGAATGGGGTATCAGATTTTGTTTATCTCCTCTGGTTCAAAAGTTGTAGTGCTAGAACATCGAAATATGCCCACGACCCTGTACACATTTTTTAAAACATACAAAATCTGAAATTGAACAGTGAAAAATTTTAAGTAGTTCTAGGGCGGGTTTCACAAAGCTTTAATTATACGATTAAAAAACCTTACGTAAATTGGGACCAATCGAATGACTTGTTTTGAAAATTCAAAAAATTACTGTGGCTCCAATTAATTTAACGCTACAATCAAAGTTTTGTGAAACCGACCCCTGGGCACACAAACTGGATCACCAATTTTAATCCAGAATATACTCCAAAGTCATCTTGACTTAAGAAAAAGAAAAATTCTTTGCCTTTACGGAGGCCACATCGAGATTATTATTGAAACTTAGAAAAATCCAAATTCGTAATCATCGTAATGAATGCCAATTTCAATTCCCAGGCTTACAGATCTTTTTATCATGAGGTTGAAGAAATGATATAAGATTACGTCACTGAGATGAGAGATATACTGGTTTCAGTATAGTGACAAAACATCCCCTAAACACAAATATTATTCAGCTGAATAGTTTTTGTGTTTAGGAGATGTTTAGTCATTACAATTTGTCCAACTTATGAAATATAATTGGATAGCATATTTAAAATCAGAAATGTGAAAATAAGTTCATTCATTTTTTTGGAGCTTCAAAGCGTCTGTCAAAAGTTTTGGCCCATAGAATAGTATATCCTAAAATAAATTGCAGAATGAGCTCCTATTCCAACACGAATGCGAAGTTTTTCGATAGAATGAGAGTTGGAATTGTCTTCTGCAAAGAGTATTAGACGATGTTTTCTCTATTTCAGTCAAGTTTCGTAAAATACTCTCGAAATTCAAATAAAAATGCAGATTAGTGACTTTTGTATTGTATCTTGGCAGTTGGTGTCACTAACGAAATTTGACAGATTGCGAAATTTGAATTGTTTTGATTCGAAAATTGAGTAGATCGAAGGTCAGTATACCGACAACCACAAAACGAAAAATATAACTGAAAACAATGGTGTAATGAGTTTTATTACAGCACTACTTTTAGTACTGTAATGAACTCATCACGATACTGAAATAGAGAATAGTATATTCTAAAACAAGTTGCAGAATGAGCTCCTATTCCAACACGAATGCAAAAGCATGAGTGTTGGAATTGCCTTCTGCAACGAGTATTAGACGATATTTTCTCTATTTCAGTAAAGTTTAGTGGAAAACTCTCGAAATTCAAATAAAAATTCAGATTAGTGACTTTTGTATTGTATCTTGGCAGTTGGTGTCACAAACGAAATTTGACAGATTACGGAATTGGTATTGATTTGATTCGAAAATTGAGTGGATCGGATGCACTACTGACAACCACAAAACGAAAAATATAACTGAAAACAATGCTGTAATGAGTTTCATTACAGCACTACTTTTAGTACTGTAATGAACTCATTACGATACTGAAATAGATAAAATGTCTTGTGATACTATTTTGGAAATAATAAGGAGAAGTGGTGTTGAAGCCGTCTGAATAAATCCAAAAATATTTTAGAGCTTCAGTAAAGTCAAATTTCAATACTCACACTTACTTCTTTCTCGGAAAGAGTTTTTTGCGACAATTGGGGAACTTCCTCTGGGATAATCTCCGGAGGGCTTTCTTCGATCTCTTCTTTAATTTCTTCTTCCTTCTTTTCTTCTACAACGGCTGGAACCGGAGGCGGTTCTGGAACCTCTTTGGCAGAAACAATCGATGGATCCCGCTTCGAAGAAGTATCAGCTATTTCAGCTGGTGGTGGTACAACTTTCTCGGATTTAACATCTTCTGGAGGTTGCGGTTTTTCTTCAGACTTCAGCGGGGGTGCAGGTTCTGGTGGAGGAGTTTCTTTTGGTGGTGGTGGTGGGGGTGGTATTTCTTTTGGTGGGGGAGGGGGTGGTGTTTCTTTTGGTGGGGGTGGTGTTTCTTTTGGAGGTGGTGGGGTGGTGGTGTTTCTTTTGGTGGGGGTGGTGTTTCTTTTGGTGGTACTGGGGGTGCTGGTTCTGGTTTATCCTCTTTCTTAGGAACATCTTGAACTTTGGTTTCAACTTTCGGAGGCGGCTTTGGTACATTCTCAGTTTTTTTGTCACCTCCAGGACTCTGAAGCAGAATTGGTTACTTGACTTCTTTAATAAATAGTTTCAGGCTTTCACGACCGGATATATTCACATTAAAAGAGTCTTCCGGGCTTATTGGCCGTGGTCTATTAGGAATAATTGCACCTAACGTTTCGCCCACAACTGCGGTAGGCATCTTCAGAGGATTCTTGGTCTTAGATTGTAACTCGACCGCTGAATTTCCGAAAATGATGCTGGATTCGATCCGTTGGCCCCACTTATACCCTGATCATTGGCGGGAGAAGATAGTGGGTTTACGCGCGCGATGTTGATTGGTCCATCGCTTCCACTTCGTATTGGCTTGATTTTGGTCTTTTCCAACACCGGCAACCATGCTTTATGTACCAAAGGGTTTCTTCCCTTCTGTTCATATTGTTCTTATGTTTATATATCTCAATGGCTTCCAGGTTCATCCTAGGATAGAAACTTTTGATGTTTGAAATAGCTTCTGCCTTTGAGAAAACAATATTGTGTCCATCTGTCAGAGCATGTTCCGCTAGTGCGGATTTTTCTGTCTGATTGAGTCGACAGCATCGTTCATGCTCCTTAATTCTCGTATTGATACTTCGCTTCGTTGTACCAATGTAGACTTTGCCGCAGTCACAAGGTATCCTGTAAATACCGGGTTGGGAGAGTGGGGTGGACTTTGTCTTTGGTAGTTCTGATCATTTGGCATGCCTTTCTCTTCCTCAACAAGTCCAATCGTCGAATGGAACTGTATGCTACCTCCCCAAATGATCAGAACTACCAAAGACAAAGTCGACCCACTCTCCCAACCCGGTATTTACAGGATACCTTGTGACTGCGGCAAAGTCTACATTGGTACAACGAAGCGAAGTATCAATACGAGAATTAAGGAGCATGAACGATGCTGTCGACTCAATCAGACAGAAAAATCCGCACTAGCGGAACATGCTCTGACAGATGGACACAATATTGTCTTCTCAAAGGCAGAAGCTATTTCAAACATCAAAAGTTTCTATCCTAGGATGAATCTGGAAGCCATTGGGATATATAAACATAAGAACAATATGAACAGAAGGGAAGAAACCCCTTTGGTACATAGCGCATGATTGCCGGTGTTGGAAAAGACCAAAATCAAGCCAATACGAAGTGGAAGCGATGGACCAATCAACATCGCACGCGTAAACCCACTATCTTCTCCCGCCAATGATCAGGGTATAAGTGGGGCCAACGGATCGAATCCAGCATCACTTTCGGAAATTCAGCGGTCGAGTTACAATCTAAGACCAAGAATCCTCTGAAGATGCCTACCGCAGTTGTGGGCGAAACGTTAGGTGAAATAATTCCTAATAGACACGGCCAATAAGCCCGGAAAACTCTTTTAATGTTAACTTCTTTAGTGAGTAGGGGAGGGTTGGACAAAACGGGATTGTTCGCTAAAACGGGACATAGGGCAATCTTCGAAAGTAAGTAGTATGTAAGTGTATTTCTTTTCATTTTTTTTTCAATATATACTTCTCGCAACAATTAAGGAAACAGGAAAATTTTCCAAATTTTTTGGCGATTTTCGACAGGGTGTATCTCAGTGAAAAATGGTCGTATGAGGAATAGAAAAATCAACTTTTGAAGCTTGAACACTCTAGTTCATGAATTTATCAGTAAACAATTTTCCAGAGTACCGGCAGCCATGCAATCCTCGGATAAAGTAAGAATTTTTTTTTATATTTCAAGTTTTTATTTAAGCTCTACGCGCATAGAAAAATTTTTTTAACTTGACCAGTGCAAAGCTCACGTAGCCTGTTTATTCAGGTCTAATTTATTTCTCACCACCCTCAGAAATGACCATTTGTCTTCAAGATATCCCATTTTGAATGCAAAAGTACCCTTCTTCACTCAACTTCTGATATCTCCGGAACTACTGAAAGCTTAGCAAACTGAGAGCAGAAAATTTCCTACAAAAATCGTTTATGTTCAATTAAGAACAAATTTTTTCTTCACTTGTAACGGTAATGTGAAAAAAAGCAAGAAAATGCTATTTTGTCATTTGTTGGTTAACGAACTGTATCTTCATCAATATTGGGGAGATAACTAAGGTTATAAGGCAATTTTACAGCCTCATGTACCCCAAAGACCCTTACAAATGGGTAGATCGATCGATTCAGGGGATTTCTTGGACCAATTCATTGAAATTCTGAAACAATTAAAATTTCCGTACCCTAAACTAATCTTTTTAAATCGTTTTTCTACCTCTTCATTTCAATAATCAATTATTGATTTTTCTTCCACTTTTCACTCAATTTTGAATGTTTTGGAGATCATAAAAAAATTATAAAAAAAATGGTGAATTATGTTCTGAAAATATCGAAAAAAAAATAGAAATCGACACTTTCTTTCTGATACTTTCAGAAGAAAATTTAACTGTTTCTTTTCAATGATAAAAAAAGGCCTTCACAAATTTCAGAAATTTTTGAAAACTTTTTCTTGCAAAAAAAATGAGCGGCTTACATTTCTTCCAAAAATTACTCACACAACACTGATGAACACACTCTTTAAACACTAAGTTTTGGGTCGTCGAATACTGTGAAGCTGACAAAACATAGGGTCTCATTTCTGAAGAATCATGAACACACGTGCTTGAGCACAAAAGAAGCTTGAATCCGACCGTGAAACCTCCACGCGGTATGCTTTGGGTAACGCTGATGCCGGCGGTAAACCAAACAATAAAATTTTAATCGTCAGAAAACGAGAAAATAGTTTTTCATTCAAACTTTCCGAATTTTTTTTTTCGGAATAAAAATTTTTTTAAATTTTTTTTCGGTCTTCGAAAAATACAAAATTAAATAATAACTGAAACAATTAAATTAATAATTTTCAAGAAGATAAGCTCAAGTTCAAGGAAGAAAAACCTTGTTTCCTCAATTCTTTGAAAATTTCAATCGATTGGTCCAGGAAAACCGCTTCCACCGATCGATCTACCCATTTGTAAGGGTTTTTGAGGGTACATTATTCGGCTGTAAAATTGTCTCATAACCTTAGCCTTCTCCCCAATATTGACGAAGATACAATCCATCAACCAACATATATGGCAAAATGGTATTTTCTTGCTCTTTTTTCACATTACCATTACTGGCGAAGAAAAAATTTGTCCTTGATCAAACATGAATGATTTTGTAGGAAATTTTTGCTTAAAAAGAAACCGGCTCTCGCTTTGCTGGGCCTCCAGTAGTTCCGGAGATATCGGAAGTTGGGTGAAAAGGGGTCCTTTTGCATTCAAAATGGGAAATCTTGAAGACAAATGGTAATTTCCGAGGGTGGTGAAAAACAAATTGGACCTGTAAAAAAACTGGCTATTCGGGATTCTTTGTGCTTTATCCGCGGATTGCATGGCTGACGGTATTCTGAAAAATTGTTAATCAATAAATTCAGAAACAAGAGTTTCCAAGCTTCAAAAGTTGATTCTTCCATTTCTCATACGATCATTTTTCACTAGGATACAGCCTGTTAGAAAACACCAAAAAATTTGGAAAATTTTTCTGTTTCATTAATGAGGAATGTTCACATTTTTCAATTTCTACATATTCCTATTCTCCGTAGAAAATGAAAATATTGTGTTCAAAAATTATTTGAATACTTCAAATAGCGCCCGAGATATCGAGTTATAAACATGAGTTCGATGGATCCGTGTGACGTCACTTTACATCCAACGACTTGCGAGGTTCAGTACGTAGCCGGGTCCAATATGAAGGCCTTTCGTCTCACGGAGTGCGATTTGCGAATGTAGTATGACGTCACATCGCCGCGAGGAATTGAATATTCACGGGGTTGTAAAATCCGAACTATTAAGTCTTTTCGACTGAAACAAAAACTAGTGATATCATATACATATAGGTTATACTGTGACGAAGTTTCGATCGATTTTGCATACCTGTGAACATTCCTCATTGTTGCGAGAAGTTTATTTGTCTCATATTATCATTTTCACTCTCATTTTTGAATTATCCCATTTGAGCGGACTAGGATGGCAAAACAAATATACTTTGACTTTTATCATAGTTATGACTTTTTATAGAGGGGAATACCAAATTCGAAGTAGTAGTTATCTTTAGCTTGATTGTGGCAAGGACGGATTTACGGAGGGAAAGGGGGGGGGGGGGTAATTGGCGGTAATTACCTCCCCCATGAGTATCGAAAACCTGTAAAAAGGTACCTACGGTACCTGATGCCCATAAAAAATTTCATACAATAATCTCGGATTCTTAATTTCTCAAATATTGTCCATATATACTTCGAGCAACAATTCAACTGTATCTCAGTGAAAAATGGTCTTATAGAAAATGAAAAAAATATATTTGAAGCCTGAAGACTTCTACTTCTGAATTTATAGGTTCACAATTTTCGGAGTATCTGTAGTCATGCAATTATCGGATAAAGGACGAAGAAAAAATTTTCAAAATTTTTCAGAATTTTTTTTTCTGTACTCGCATGGAAAAATTTTCTCGATCTGGACCGATGCTTTTCATGACTTTCAGATATAACCATTTGTCTTCGAGATATCCTGTTTTGAATGAAAAATGATCCTTTTTCACTCAACTTCAGATATCTCTGGAACTAAGAATCGCCTAGCGAGGGAAAAGGCGATTTGTTTTTCTACAGAAAATTTCCTACAAAAATCTGTTTTGTTGAATTTGAAACAAATTTTTTTCACCTGTCACATAAACATGGAAAAAGAGCAAAAAATGCCATTTTACCATTTTTTGTTTAATGGACTGTCTCTTCGTCAATAATGGAAAAAGCTTGTTCTCTTAATTTTTTCAAAAGTTCAATCAATCGGTCCAAGAAAACCGCTGAACCTATCGATCTACCGATTTGGGGGTGACTTTGGGGAACATCAGGCTGCCAAATTTTTTTATAACCTAAGCTTTCCCCCCAATATTGACGATGATTCAGTCCATTAACCAAAAAATGGCAAAATAATATTTATATATGTACTATAATCTGTTCCCATTTATCTTTCGGTGTTTCGGCAAAATGATATTTTTGTGCTCTTTTTCACAATTATGTATTAGGTTAAAAAAAAAATTTTATTAATTGAACAAAACAGATCTTAGGGGACAATTTTCTGTAGAAAAAGAAATCGCCTTTCGGATGGCTAGCCGACTAGTATTTTCGGAGATATCGGCAGTTTGGGTAGAAAAGGATCCTTTTGCATTCAGAACTGAATATTTCGTGAGTCGTAAAAAGCAAATTAGAGCCGAATGAACAGGTTATGCGACATTTGCATCGGACTAACTAGAAAAAATTCTCCATGAGCGTAGAGCAAGAAAATAAAAATTCGAAAAATTTTCAGAACTTTTTCTTCAGGCTTAATCCGATGATTAAAATTGTTAACCAGTAATTTCAGAAACCAGATTTCTCAAGCTTCAGAAATTGGTTTTTATTTTTTGCATCATTTCTCACTGAGATACAGCCTATTGAAAACATTTTTCTCTTCCTTCAATTGTTTCGCGAAGTGTATTAGCAATGAAAACTGTGGTAAGCAAATGCCTTTCAAGCTCAAAAAACCGGAAGTCTCTAGTTATTCGTTGTCAATAATGGTAACAACAACCCCCCCTCCCTCACGAAAAAAAGCTATATCCGCCTTTGGATTGGAGAGTTATGGGTTATTTAACGTTAGCTATCCAATTTAACTCAACTCTGTCTAAGGTGTGAAGGTCCGAGTAACTGTGTTATATCTTACCATCATACCAAGTTGTCTGAGCTGATCATCCGTCAATTTTAGTTTTTTGTAGGCATCCAACTGTCTCTGTAATTCTTCTATCTGGGCATTTTTATTCGCTAGGAGGCAGTCAATGATAACTTCAATGGGAATATATTTTCCCAGAGATAATCCCTGGAAATATTAGAACTTTATAATATTGAACATTCTGAACAATAGGACTGAAATCAGGAGAATTTCGAGTATTTGTTCGAATTCATGCAGAGAATGGTTACAAATCGTGTTCAATCCTACTTGACTTGCTACCATAAGGCCATGCATGGAACCTGAAAAGTATAGGTGAAAAAAAATGTTAAACTGAATTTTTCTATGGGAATTATCACTGGTACTAGCAGATCTCTACCTACACGTTGGTAACCAGTCCTTTAAAAATACTGTGCCTCACCATATACGCAGGAACATAACAACTGTGAATTTTTGGAACAAATTTAATTCCTTTCCAAATTCATTACCAATACTCTCCTATATCACAGATATTAAGGTCCCCAGATTGAAGTCGCGTAAACCATTTTGGTTATATTCTTAAAGTAATATAAATTAAAGCGACAAGGTCAAGGGACTTTGGAAATTTGAATGAAACTCATGCAATTTTTTTCAGCAAGGATCTTATTCCATAAACATCCTCAGAAGAATTCAGTATGTTCTAAATCGTATTGGAGCAAATCATTGATGTTGTAACAACATTCTTTTCAGTTGGAATTCGGTTTAAACTCTATAGTAGAAGATCCGAACCTAACTCGACCTTCACCGGACTGATAATAGAATAGAACCTATTTCATAATAAACTTCAGATGTTTGATAATATATAAAAAAATAGGTTGCCTAAAAAAAAAAACCTGGACAGAGTATTTTTATTTATTTTTCAAAAATGATTGTTCATGACATTTTGCAACATCATGATAATAAGAAAATTTCATACTGGATTTGTAGTATGAAACATGTGGAATCTGCAAACATAGGGTTGCCTCTTATTTACCTGGACGAACTAGTGGTTGCCTGGTTTAAACAGGTATGTCAAAATGAGATAATTTCACCGGTGTGATAATAGAAAAAAAAATTATATCAGCATAAACGCTGTTTTATTGTGAACACGTTGATATAGGATTGCCTGCAAAAAACTTGGACCTAATAGGGGTTGCCTAGGTTTGAAGGTTGGATTCTTGTCGCGCCAGGTAATAATAAAGGACCGAACATCGCAGTCGTATCTGAATGTAAACCAGTGCGAATGCAGATATACGTAGGTATACGTAATACCTACTATGGAGAGAAGAGGTATCTCTACTACCCTCCATAGATCATATTGAAAACAGTACGGCATTATCAATGTTACCACCTCCTTTCATTTGGGAAATCTACCTAAGATCAATTCGAAATCTACCAAAAATTTATCGGTTTTTTATGTATTTTCCTTATCTAATACTCTATAAAGCTATTGAGAGATGATTAAAGTGATCTCAACATGATATGAACTGCTCCACATGAGTAAGGAATATTGACTCAAATTGCAAAAAAATAATTTTAAATGAGATTTTGTGATGAAAATTCATATTGATATGATTTTTAAGCTGGAAATTAAATTTAATTTTAGCCTGCGGGTCTGCAGTGTATACAGGGTGGTTAAGAAAAATCGAGTAAAAAACGAAATTAGATTCCCAGAGAATTCAAGCATTTTAAGGCTATAAATAAAATGTATGACCTCCACGGGCATCAATAACAGCTTAACATCTTCTCTGTATACTGCACACTAGGTTATTGAACATTTCTTGAGGAATTTGGTTCCATAAACGGGGCAGAAGCTCTCTCAGATCATTTAAGGTAATGATTATCTTATCTTCCTTGGCTCATATCACATGTACCTAAGTTCTATGCAATTCAAATGTGATGGGGGCGAAGGTATTGGTAAATTAAGGAATACCAATCTCCTCGCGCGCATTCCCAACTATGACTGCACGGTGCAATCGAACCAATTTGATTGCATTAATTGCATCGAATTAGCTTCAAAGTTGGGACCCAAATATGTAGAAGTCTACCTGATTATCATGCATTCACAGTTTGTGATTACACTGCAGCATTTTATAATAAAGGAAAGGTCAAACCATTTAAAATATTCTCGAAAAATGAGACGTATCAAAGTATTTTTGCGTCATTAAATGATGAAGATGATATTTTGAACCATGAAAAAATGAATAGTGTTGAAGAGTTCACAGCACAAATGTATAGCATGAAGCACTGTCGACAGTAAACGATGCGAGAATTCGTATTTTCATGAAAAGTACTGCGCAAAAAAGACAGCGAACAATTATCAAACAAAATTAAAAGTTTTGACTCCAACTCTATACCGCCATGGTGGATTTTACTACAACAAAAAGTTTTACGAAAAATATATGTAAATTCCATGTGATTTAATGCAACAGACTCTGTAGGTGCAGATTTAAAACCCTATAAGTCACGGTTGGTATTTGAATAGTTATTTGAAACCAACTGGTTTTATAGGGAATCAAACTCCTTTGAAAATACTAGATATAATTAAAATGGAAAATAATGATGAAACCGATGAGATCGATAAATTTGAGAGTGTCCATTCAAGTTCAGATGATTCAGATATGAAATAGAAGATATTGATCGTTTTATTTTTTATTGATATTATTTTTTGTTTTTTTGCTCTTCTGTAATAAAATTTATTAATATAATACAAGATCTTCTGACATTTTTCTTGTTATTGCATCACCCGAATATACGGCAGTCCACATTATACCCATAAGTTAATATTATATTATGGTATTGAATACATTGGACTGTTATGTATTCAATTTGGTTTGAAATTCAAATGTCAGTTGCTCCATAATATCGCCGTATTGTTCTCAATATAGCCTATGGAAGGTACCTATGTAGTAGGGGTAACTCTTTGAGTAAAAGTACCGAGCATTCGCACTGTCTTACATTCAGATAAGACTGCGATGTTCGGTCCTTTATTATTACCTGGCGCGTCAACAATGCAACTTTCAAACCTCGGCAACCCTTATTAGGTCCAAGTTTTTTGCAGGCAACCCTATATCAACGTGTTCACAATAAAACAGCGCTTATGCTGATATAATTTTTTTTCTATCATCACACCGGTGAAATTATCTCATTTCGACATACCTGTTTAAACCATGCAACCACTAGTTCGTCCAGGTAAATAAGAGACAACCCTATGTTTGCAGATTCTACATGTTTCATACTACAAGTCCAGTATGTTGCAAAATGTCATGAAAAATCATTTTTGAAAAAAATAATTAAAAATACTCTGTCCAAGATTTTTTTAAGGCAACCTATTTTTTATATTATCTAACATCTGAAGTTTATTATGAAATAGGTTCTATTCAATAGAATAGAGCTCGGTGGAGGTCGAGGTAGGTTCGGATCTTAGACTACTAGTTGTGAGTGTGAGGAAGTCGAGGAGACAATGGGCGGGTTTCACGAAGCTTTAATTAATTGTACGATTAAAAAACCGTATATTCGAACCAATCGAATCACTCGTTTTGAAATTTCAACGAATCGCGGTGGCTCCAATTAATTTAACGGTGCAATTGAGTTTTCATCTCAATAATTGAAGGACAGAAATTCAGCGTCACTTCAATGACCTCATAGCTAACTCACAAGCGTTAAAAAAATTTATGGATATTTGAGAATAAAGGTGAAAACGGAGAATATCTTCTCTAAACTCTAATCGAATTTTTTCATGTTGTCAACTTCTTTAAAAGATTTTTCTTGTGATTTTTTTCAATTAATACTTTCATCATTACCAGCATATACCAGCATCGATTATAACTTCATAATTTTCAAACCAAACTATTCCGAAAATGGTGCGAAGTATCGAGTTTAATCAGCTTAATAAATTTAGCTTAATAAATCTAATATCAAAAAAAGTTATGTACAAAAACAACTTGGTACGAACCAAAGACCTTTTATCCTATGATAAGTCTATGGTACGAACCGTGTAACTAGCTATGAGAGTCAGACATCAAAACACACTCATTAGATGTATCAGCTTCCAAAACATATTCGTTGAAAATTTCATTACATTGTTGCCAGTAGTTTCGGCTAAATCTTAAAAAAATGTGTATATTTTTTTTTCAACTGTATCTTGAATACGAATGGCGTTACGAAAATTTTTTACTGAACAAACCCCTATTTTTTTTTGTTTTTTATCTATCCATCTGGTGATTGACAGGATGGCCCATGAGGCCAACCCAGAATATCTAGAGAAGGCGCAAGTAATGAGAGAATTAGGTGTCAGAGAGTCTGGAGCTCTCTGAGTAACTAAATATCATCTGCGAACATTCCTAGTGATGTCAAGAAAGTAAGTACTGAGAAAAACTTCAGTACGATGCTATGCAAAAAAGAGGAATGGGAGAGGGAATACACCGACCAAAATCTCAAAGAAAATACTGTTAAATGGTAAACAGATGGTTTTAAAACAACACGGGAGCTGGCGCTGGGGTTCACGGGGCCAAAGCCAAGTGTGCACTATCGTTAGGCTCCTATGTGAGTGTTCTGCAAGCAGAAATATTAGCAATCGAAAGATGTATAGACATTAATATAAGAGAGAAACTATCAAAATTGTGACATAGCTATTCACTCAGATAGTCAAGCTGCTATTAAAGCACTGAACTCCTATGTCATCGACTCAAAGTCGACATGATAATGCCGGATCAAACTCAATGAGGTAGGCAAGAAAAATAAGGTCTCTTTGATCTGGTCTCCTGGTCGTTCGGGAATCACAGGTAACGAAGAGGCCAACAAACTTGCCAGAGAGGGGAAACGATTCACTGGCCCAGAACCTTTCTGTGGTATAGGAAAATGTACCTATAAGAAAGAGTTTCTGGAGAAGGAGAAAACTGAAAGAGAAATACTCTGGCAGAATATCCCAGGGAAACTGAAAGATCCAAAAGATATTTGGATCTCAGTAAGAACCAACTACACCTACTCACTGGCTTTCTTACAAAGCTTTGTCGCCTCAGAAAGCACTTGCTGAGAATGGGCGTAGCGGATACTGACGAGTGTAAATTCTGTGGGGAGGAGGAAGAAACTCCTATTCATCTAGTCACAGAATGCTTTGGCATTGTAAGCCAACGAAAACAATGCTTTGGTCAAGAGACCTGTAGGAGTGAGGAATTAGCCTCACTGAAGCCTTCCGAGATACTGGATTTCATAAGATCTCTGGAACTGGAAGGCGAGCTGTAAAGCTTTGTCAGGGGGCATAATAGACCATAAGGTCGCAGTGGACCGTAGCCCCTTTTAAACTATCAACTAACTATCTATCTTAGAGAGATGGTCACCTTTTTTGAAACACTCTATCTATCGTACAGACGGGATCACCTTTTTTTCGAAAAACCTATATACGTCTGATCCATACCTAAATAACTGAAACTACAATCCTTTTAACAAGTGATAAAGTGCTTAGTTCAGAAACTTTTCGAGAAAAACCTAAAATAGTCCGAACTTTCAAACGCAACGACATACGCTCCACTGGGAAATTGGGGCAAAATTCAAACTACTCTTTTCAGAGATGAAATTTTGAGGATAGGGGATTAGAGGAAGAAACGGGCTGAACACATGGTATGCAAGTGTCAAGAGCTGGCGGAACTAAGAACCATTCAGATGAGGATTTAAATGAAGAGTTGGGTGAAGAACAAAAAGTCCTTGCGGTCGAAGTTCCCGGATAGATGCACCTAGACACAATGACCACTGGTAAAAATAAAAATTATAATACAGCCTCTCCCCAAAGGATGTCCTCCAAACGAAATGATTCGACGTGTTTCGATCACTATGGTATAAAGAAGAATACGGGGTGGCTCTGTATCGATAGTGAATTCCAGGATATTATATACTGTTAGTTTTAGAAATGGACGTTCATTCTATACATAAACCGCCTCTAAATCTCAAAACTCGCGTCTGCAAAAATCCACTATGTTAGAACAAGTGTTGAGACAGAAACCCAACACCCAACTCATTGATAAAATCGATTTTTTTTTAATTGCTTGCAGTACTAATGTATAAAAAAATTTTAATTACCCCAGCTTTGGTTTTTATCAGTTCCAAAATATATGTCTCCGGTCTTCCACACAATCAGTCCATGCTCTATTATCGGTTGCTGATTTGATACTTTTCAATCTTGATTCCGATCTTTTCTGAATTACTCTGGTAGAGCCGGGAGAGGTGAACACGCGAGTTTTTTTGTTAACATAAGATGACATGGTTACTTCCACATTAGATCAACAAACAGAATTAATATCGACTGAAAATTTCAAGGGACAAACACAGCTTGATGAACTTTGTTTCAATATAATACTTTTTTATTGATACGACGCATATTTCGTGAATGATGAAAAATTACTATTGACATTAGTTGAAACAAAACTCGGTTTTGTCAAAACAGCTTCAATGGAGTGTTCTGTGTAACGTTGTGAAGTATAGAATATTGAAGGACATCTGGGATGATGTTGGTTCCTCTGACTGAATCAGATATCAAATGAAAAAATATTAAAATTTGATAGCAGAGTCTGCGACAAAGTCTACATTGGTACAACGAAACGAAGTATCAATATGATAATAAAGAAGCACGAACGATGCTGTCGACTCAATCAGACACAAAAATCTGCACCAGCGGAACATGCTCTAACAGATAGACACAATATAATAGTTTTCTCGAAGGCAGATATTTTTTCGAATGTCAAAAGTTAGTACCCTAGGAGGAACATTAAAACAATTAGATTTCTGAACATAAGACAACATGCACAGAGATGAAGAAACCCCTTGGTACATAAGGCATGGTTGCCAGTTTTAGGCAACACGAAAGTCAAGCCGATACGGAGTCGGAGCGATTGGCCAATCAACATCGCGTACGTGAACTCACGTCCTTCTCCCTCCAATAACCGGGGTATAAATAACACCTCCGGATTGAACCCGCAACACTGTCAAAAATTCAGTGGTCGAGTTACAATCTTAGACCTCTGAAGATGCCTATTGCAGATGAAGAAGAAACGTTAAGTGAAAGAATTAATAATAGACCACGATATTAAGCACGGAAGACTCTTCAAATGTCACAGAATGGAAATCCAACTAAAAATGTTTCAAAATTGACTGAGGGACCTAAGTTGATGGCCATCTGATAGCTATCAATAAAGAATCTATCTATTTCAAAATATGATTTTTAACACAAACATTTCTGACAAAAAAGGAATTCCAAAATAAAGCACTGTATTCTGTGATGAAGTGACGGATAAGTCTATGGTTTGACGGTTTGACAGATACTAAAAATAGCCTATCTTTCATTCTTTCAAATTCAACGTTCTTTCGGAGAGGTTAGTAAATCTGTGAGGTTAGTTATGTCCGAACATTTTAATCTGTTTTCATCCATATTTTGTTTGTGTGCACGATAATTTAATTAACTTCATTCTTATTTTTCATTTATTATGAATTTCTTCCATTCAGTAGTTTTTTCATATATCTCTCTGTAGAAAAATATAAAATTATCATTAAGGTGATAGGTTATGTTCCGAAGTTTTCGCTAACATTTACATTTTCAGGATAATGAAGCAGATCGTGAACAATCAAACAGTGAAAATCCCCAAGGGGATCACTGTCACTGCTAAATCTAGAGTGATAACTGTTAAAGGACCTAGAGGAGTATTGAAAAGATCTTTCAAACATCTAGCACTTGATATTCGTATGGTAAATCCTAGATTACTGAAAGTGGAGAAATGGTTTGGTACGAAAAAGAACTTGCCAGTGTCCGCACAGTTTGTTCCCATGTTGAGAATATGTTGAAAGGTGTTACCAAGGGTTATCAATATAAAATGAGAGCAGTATATGCTCATTTCCCCATTAATTGTGTGACAACCGAAAACGACACAGTTATTGAGATTAGGAACTTTTTGGGAGAAAAGTATATTCGTAGGTAAGTGCAACTTCAGCCACTTGGCATTCTGTTTCTTTGGTGGCCTTTCCGAAAAATGAACCCTCAACTGCGGACACCTATTATCTCTCACTAACATGGACGGAGGCTGATGGACTCTGTTGCGAAAATATTCGAAAAGATTTTTATTTAAATTAACTGAATCAAAATAATAATATGTTTGCATTCTTTCAATCTACTAAGAATTAGGTAAACATGCTGTTCGCACAAGTGGATGCGAGAGACCTCGGCAAAATTCGTAGCTACGTTGCCAAATTGGGATATTTATCTTGTATTTGAAGAATTTGACATATGGAGTTGATTTCTGTCACATTCTATCATTATAATATTGCATACGACTACATCAAGTTATAACATTTATGCCCACTTGCACCGTTTTCTGGTTAAGGCACCTGTAACTAAAGCGCCCTTAAATTTTGAGTCATGCTTTTCCCCGTCTTAACGGATCAGATCTTGCACCGCATACCTAATAGAAACGACTTTGTTAAGCACTCGCTAAGCAATGCCAAATCTGGCAACAGTGAATGAATCAGTGAATTTTTTTGTTTTGACATAGAAATGCGACTTGACCATATGGTTTTGTGTCAGCACTGAGCACAGCGAAGTAAGAAGAACACTCAAATTCATAGACGAACAAGATAATATGTCTACGCATTTTCATTTTCAGTATTCTGATTCACAGAACGACATTTACTTTGGGCCGCTGACGAACTGGCATAGTACAACCAATTTTTTTTTTTATTTGAAGCAAATTATTTGATTTGATTTCAACAATTCTTTATTCGTAGCTTGCATGACATCATTCTGCACCTGTGGAATATCATCGAAGTATTACTTTTCATATTCACAAGAGTAAAAAGTACCAGCAGAATTATTAATTGCATGGGTACAATCAATTGCTCCAATAACACGGAGAAAGCCAGCAATTTGGTAAAATTGGGTTAAGGAGGAACGTAATTCTGCTTCTGTCTGAAGCATTTTTATGAATACTGAAACTCGAACAACTATTCTTGATACTGTAGATTGGTAGATTTACATCAAATCGGCTACAGCCAATAAATGTCCTGCTGATGCGTAGAGTCGGAGGCACGTAAGGAGTTGACTCATCGGTAAACACTCTGATTCCTACAATCGTCAAGGGTTAAACTCCCTTCTTTGAGGTTCGACATCATCATACATAAGATATAATAAGATATGTACTTACATATCACTTGGCAATTCTGAATAATCCTCAATTAATTTCAGCAGTTGCAGAATAGTTTTTCTTGGTCAAACGAAATCGCCGAAAAAATGCGAATTCGTCCATATCATGGTAGTGATCGGCCCTATTAAATTCTAGACTTCTAGGAAAACTATAGTCAATGATATCTAATATGTCGAAATCATCTTCATATAAATCGTGAATTTTATTTAATGAAAATGTATCCATAATAATTATTAAATTCACGCAATCAAAAACAACACGTCAAAACTGAAGTTCGTTTTTGACGTTTGAATATTTGAGACAGGCTAAAGTCTTGTTTAAGCCATGAATATTCGCGGCTCAAAATAGTCATAACTTATTTGGCACTTAAACTGCGGTGCAAGAGAATCGGCGTCTCAAACCTGACTTAAAATTTGAGTTGGACGTAAGTCAGACATATATTTGACGGTGCAAGTGGGCATTATTGGTGTAGTGATTATTCAATAATCATTATTGCGATACTGATTGATATTTTTTTCTAAGTTGAATTTTGTGCTAGTTATCTTTCGAAATGGTTGAAACGAGAAAATTCAGTTCGATCCAGATTGTAGATACAGCTTGATGTTTACAGAACGGAAGACAATGCTTCAGCAAATGCAGATTTCAAACTCTTCAAATCAATGTTCTATAGATAATCCTTTATATTGTAACTTAAACATAATAATTGATTTATTTATCAATGCTGCTATGACAACTTGCAATATCCTTTCTCGAACTTTGAAATAATGTTATATTAGGGATATTTTTGGTGAATTTGGGAGATCACTCAAGTGAAATTCTTTTTTACTTAAGTGAAGGTGTTTTTGCTAGTTCATAAGCTTGACGAACCAGAAAAAAAAAAACTTAATAACATTTAGTTTTGTTTTATTTGTAGAGATACTTATTTGAAAACATTTCAAAGCGAAAATTTTGCAATGATGGTGGGTGAAAAAGAATTCGTTATCAGTTTTCCTTTGCAACTGAAAACTGCAAATATCTGAAATTTCCTTTTCTCCGTAAGGGGAATATTAAAATAACTGTTGTTCGATAAAAAAATTATTCAATAAGATACATAATCTATTCTATTAATACTTGTTAATCTTATGTGATCGTATGCCTAGTTTATATCATTTTCATTTCAAAGCAAATTTTTGATGTGTTATATTGAAAACATAAATTAAATTATGTTATTCCTGATAATTTTCTAAAGATTCGAATTCATGAGCTGGAAAAAAATTAAAACAGCATCGATTACTTAATAAAGTGAAACCTTCTCTACGATTCCAAGGAGTTTAGAGATATGATGAATACACAATCTGGCAACAAAATCGCAAATTATCACTATTTGCGCATGCGTAAAATCTTACTTGTGTGAACTGCAGACTTTGAATTTGGAAGATACTATAGTGCTTTTAAATCTAAACTACAAAATATCATGCAGCTATGTGAGATTGAGCTGAGTAGCGGGAGTCTGTCAGACTCCTTGTCTGTGGATAAGGGTTAACTTAAGAATATATAATTAACAAACTATTGTTGTTTCAGGGTAAAAAATGGCTCCTGGAGTAACAGTAAAGAACTCTCAAAAGCAAAAAGATGAACTAATCCTTGAAGGAAACTCCTTGGAGGATGTGTCTAAATCTGCTGCGCTCATCCAGCAGTCCACATCTGTCAAAAACAAAGATATAAGGAAATTTTTGGATGGTCTTTATGTGTCAGAAAAAAGCACCATAGTTCAAGATGAAATATAAATAAAAGGCCAACAATAAATTGATTTGTATTTTGTTCTTAATCCTTTTTCGAATCGTATGATTCTGGACATTTTATTTGTGTTTGTGTTGTTGAAATTTTTTTTAATTCCATATGGTTCTCAAGAGATTCTATGAAACAACAATGCTTCTCACAATAGTATTGAGGAAATGGTATGTAAAAAAAAAAAATTCCAACTGCATAATATCAAAATTCTCGAAAATCCAGATTTGCTGGATCAACTCCACAAGCAACTCTGCTAGGTATGCTGAATTTTCCTCAAAATCTGACGGCACAAATTGACATAATCATACAAAACAATTTTCGTCTGGAAAAACTGAAAAGTACCGTGCTGGAATTTGTTCCATTTTCGTAAGTTTTTAGAAAATTTTAAGATTGCACAAATTTGTTTGTGAGAAGAAAAACGTGAGTGTTGACAGATCTGTGTGGTGTTCTGTGGTTGTGAAAATGACAGTAACTGACAAGAATCATTACGAATGAGATATGACAGTTGGATGAAAATGGCGATACCACGGGTGTTTTGTCGTTTTCGGCTCCTTGTAAATAAAGATTTTTCATTGATTTCCAAGAATGTTTCAATGATGAATTGTGTCATTCTGAATAGCGTAAGTAATATCGAACTAATGACATCATTTTGAAATATTTTGGCCATTGATTTTGCTAGGAAAAAACCTTCATCCCTTCTTTGGGGATAAATTGATATTGAAGAGTTAAACCCACTTCCTCAATTTTTGAAATTTCCAATTTTTCGTGCTGTTGAAGCATTCATTGGGTTTTTTCTCTTTCACCTTGAATTCGAACTCATTCATTCACAATCAATCTGAATCTTTCGAATGAAATACAATTGTTTGCCGGGACAATAAATAATACAAGTGAAAAATTAATGAAATTTATTTATTTATGTAATTGTATGTCTCTTTGAGAGGAGAGACAGTTTCTTTGTTATTTTTCATGATACTTTTTTGTTGCTGACAATTGATTGTTGAAAATTCCGAATTGAAATTAATAAATTGAAGTTATTTGTTAAAAACCTTGGTCACAAAACCTTAACTCGACTTTAATTTGCTGTTGATCTTACTAGAAATATTAATAAGGATTCACCAAACAAGGCTAATATGCTGTTCTGGGTTTTTGTACCAAATTTTTCCTTCAATTCAAATATCCAATGTTAATTTGGCATATTCCGATGATCACTTTTGATATTACGATATTGTTATAAAGTATGATTTTTTTTAATAAATAGAGGATATTATGATACTAGGTTTATTTCTTTGCAATCAACCATATGCAGTTCATGTTTCCACCTTTTTCTTTCAGACATTTCCGGATCACTTTGTGAGACATTTTAGGACACCAAATTATGGGGTATGATGGTGCAGTAGACAAAAATAAACAATTAGAACATGAACCATCTTCGTCCTCATCAGACGACAGCGACTCAGATGAAGATGGTGAGTGTTTGTTCTTCTGTATATCTGAAAATGAGACGTCCAGCACTCAACAGAATTGAAATTATTTTTTCATCTTGATAATAGGCGTTACAATATCAGTAAAGATGTAATCTTATATTAGGTAACACAATAATATATTTCATTATCATTAAGTTGACAAAACTGCAAAACTCAGAAGTGTTTTTGTCATTCTTGTGGAGTTATGATGATTTTGTTTAGTTTGGGTGATTCTCATTTTCTTTGATACAGAAAAATTCAGAATGACACCACTGAGATAGGACATGTTGATTTAATGCAACTCAGGGTTGGCAAATATCATGATATTTATATAAATATCATAATATCGGATATATATCTGATATATATCAAAAATTTTGTTCTTTAGCTAAACTGCAAAAAATCGTTCATTAAATATACATACTTATGTATTGAAAGACCATTATTCATAAAATTCTAATAAAAACAAGTAACAAAACAGAAGAAACAAGTCAAAAAACACAATATTTTTTCTTAATGAAAATAAAATAAATAACTTTAATAAATATAACAGAAAAGAATCCCCGAGATGGAAGATCTAAAAACAGAACGCACTGTTGTCACGTTTCAGTAGTAACCAAACCATCAAGGATTTTTTTCTGCGGTATTTATTTCATAAAAAAAGTGAATGATATATATCAAGTCAATAAATATCAGATATATATCATGATATATATCACTCGACATATATCGGCCAACCCTGATGCAACTGTTTAATTATTTAACAAAAACAGAAATCCTAACAAAAACCCATTCACAAGAATTCACCAATTAAAAAAAAATACACATTAGATCATGAACAAAGAATATAAAGATATGTATTCTTACAAACTAACAGTACGATGTACTGTTGGTCAGTGTGGTAATTACCACACAGATACTCCTAAAAACAGTTGGTAACGTGTTGAAGATGTCACTATAAATGGTGTGCGAATTGTGAAATTGCTTGTTTCTCAAAAAGTTGGAGTTATAGTATAATAATGTGAGAGCTCTTGGGACATAAAAAATGTTCTCAACGACAACCAGTATCAACACTAGAATTGGGATGAAATTCATCTACAAGAGAAAAATCAATGTGACTGTTCATTCTTCGATATGAAAAGGTTTGATCGAAAACTACACGTTGATTCATACAGGGACACTTATGAAGTTTCAAATTATCCATAAACATACATTTTCCCAAATCTGTAATGTAGAGTTCTAGTGAATTTCTTATGTTTTTTCATTCCATTAATAAATTTGTAGTAGAAGGGATTCCAAATTGGGATTGCATATTTGACTATACTGAGAACCAGTATAGTTAGCAGAATTGGCAGAATCTTCAAATTGGGAACACGAAAAAAATCCTGATATATCTGATGGTTTACAAATTTTTCCTTCGGAAATGAACAAAAACATTTTTTTCAGCTAAGAACCTCTTATTTGAAGTGAGGTCACGTTGGCCCTATAAAATTCAAGGAAAAAATTTGACGCCTGCGAATTTTTAATTCTACCCAAATGTTTTTTATTTATAACAATTATCTTCAATGAACCACATGAAAATCTTACAAATCTGTGAATTACTTTTCCTTCATTAAACTTATAAAAAAATCATATAGGTACTTCGCGCAACAATAAAAGAAACAGAAAAATTTTATAACATTTTTTGGTGAATTTATTGGTCAATAATTTTTCGGATAAAGCATGAAGAAAAAATTTTCAATATTTTTTTTGTTCCATGCGCATGGATATATTTTTACGAGCAACACCGATGCAAAGGTCGCATAGCTTATTTATTCAGCTCTAATTTGCATTCTACGGCCCTCGGATATGACCATTTGTCTTCGAGATATCCAATTTTGAATGCAAAATGATTCTTTTTCACTCACACTGCCGATATCTCCGGAACTACTGATCGCCTAGCGAGCCGACAGGTGGTTTTTTTTTTCTGTAGCAAATTTCCTACAAAAATCTGTACGGCTTAATTAAAATACAAATTTATTCATCCGTAACGTTAACGTGAAAAAAGGGCAAAACTTAGCTATGCAAAATAGCTGGATTCTGTATAATAAAACAGGGAGACCAAAAGTTTCGCAACTCGAATTCAAACAAGAAGATCTTCTTCCAGAGATAGTCGAATTCCAATTCCGTAAGATTCGATGAACTCGATCATCACACACAGAAGACAAAAAGATCGAGCTGCACGTGGATGTAAGTCGATGAATGTGTTCAAAATGCGATGTTGGACTTTTCATAGATTGATTTTTTTTCATTTCATAGCGCATGATATTTGTATTATGACGATGTTAATATTTTAGAAATGAATAAAATGTTTTGAAACTTTTAAAGTGTCAAGAAATGTCATGTATCTTTTCAGTAGAATAGTGGGTTAATTTAAAAAACAAGAGAAAATTTGAGTGAAAAAGTATCTTTTTACATTCGAAATTGGATATCCCGAAGACAAATGGTCATTTCAGAGGGTCATAAAAAGCGAATTAAAGCTGAATCAATAGTCTATGCGACCTTTGCATGGGTCTAGTTCGAAACAATCTTTCCAGAGAGAGAAAAAAAATTGAAAAATGTTCCTTCGTGCTTTATCCGAGAATTGCATGGCTATTCAGAAACAATGTTCTTCAAGCTTCAGAACTTAGTTTTTTTTTATTTCCAAATGACCATTTATCACTGAGAAAATCACCAACAAATTTCGAAAATTTGTCTGTTCATTTAATTGTTGCGCGCGAGGTGTAGATAAGTGCGACCTTCAGGTAATGCCCATTGTTTCATCTGTTTGCCAGTATAAAAACGACGCAATTTTAGTTTTTGATAAAAGTATGGAGGTATACCCCCACGGATAAAAGTGATGCGAAAATCTGAAAATGCGATGTCTACACCAGCATTGCTGAATATTTAGAGATGATTCTTTTCAACAGACGTAAGGCATTAAGTTTCCGTTGAAAGAAATAATACAATTCCTCTCATAGGCAGACATTGTATAAACATCGAAACAGTATTGATGAAACGTTAACGTTAGACATAGTACAGCTGTATTTCTATAATTATACAAACGTTGATTACTAACATCGAAATATTCGTTGGATTGGAATTATTTCATTTTTTTTTTCTCAGATCTAGTAAAACCCATAAGACAAAACAGACAAAAGCTAGATGTCCCTGGCCAGGACAGCTCTGTCTACAACAGTCTCGTAATTTTTTGCGCATTCTTCAAGTATTATTATAACGTGCTTTGATAACAAACGTTTTGGTGTGATTTTTTCTTTTAATATGCTAGTTTTGTTTTAGCTAACTTATATTATCTATGTATAATGTTCTTCCTGATGGAAGATCAAAGAGAGTTCTCAATTCGACTGTATTTTTATATGTTTGTCATCTGAGGATATTTCTAATTCAAATGCTTATAAGCATTGATAAGTCTTAAATCTGCATTAATTAATCATTTGCGCGAAAATCGATATCAGGACATGATGAAGATGAAATAATCAGTCTCTCGTCAATAAATTATCAGGCGAATTTTTTTCCGTCCTGTTAAATTCGCGGTCCAATGCATTTTTGTTCGACTCTCTGAAATTTCTACCTATTATCACATCCATAAGCCGCACATCATCTGTTTCGACCCTGAACAATACATTACCTACTCGCACTCCATAAATTTCGACTGATTCTGTCATGGTACCACATGATTTTACGATACTTGAGTTTCATTACCAGATCCTTTCAATTCGCAATCTTGAACTAGTATTTTGAATTTTCCATTTTTAGCAGCTGTTGTAGCTTTCTTTAATTGTACAGGGTGGGCAAAATTGGTGATACATGAACTACAACTTTTTAACCCAACGAGGTAGAGAAAAATGAATGGCTCGTTACGGTGGTCATTTGTTAGAGAAACTGATAATGCCATCAACTGCATTCCTCTATCTTCTTCTGTTTTCGAGTTATAGGCCAAAATTGAAATTTGGGCGATTTCAACTTTGGTCATTATCTCCGTTCCTGTTTGTGTTAGGATGTTGAAATAAAAACATTATAGAGGCACTTTTTTCATAGCAATCCAGTAGCGTACTTTGTTTTTCCCAAGAGGTTTCCTTGCTGAGCTATAACCTGAAGTTGTGTTTTTTCTTATGGAAACAATAGTTTCAAATGGCTTAGGAAGAATCACCTTTTTTTCCCGTTTCAAAAATATATCATACGTCATATATCGCCCTCAGATTCATTCAGATATCATGAAAAATATTGTTTGTATGTGAAATTTGAATTATTGAGTATAGAGATGGACGCAACATAGATTTCTCAAAAGCGGAGATTATTTCCAATATTAGAAGTTACTATCCCAGGCTGAACATGGAAGCCATTGAAATTTATAAACACAAAAATAACATAAATAGAAAGAGGAGACCCCTTTCTTGCATAGCGCCTGGTTACCGACCTTAGAAAAAACAAAGATCAAGCCGACACGAAGCGGGAGCGATGGGCCAATCAGCATCGCGCACTTAGACGCGCCACTTTTTTCCCCGCTATAAAACCGCGCGCAGATGACGTTTCCGGTTCGAACGCGCCAGTGTCAGAAATTCAGCGTTCGAGGTACAACCTTAGACCGAAATCCTCTGAAGATGCCTACCGAAGTTGTAGGCGAAACGTTAGGTGAAATTATTCCTAATAGACCACGGCCAATAAGCCCGGAAGACTCTTTTCATACCAGACTTCAAACTGTTGTGTAGAACATCTTTATAGCGCTTCAATTGACCACCCTGCTTTCGTCGACCTTTCGCAAGCTCGCCATAGAGAACACATTTGGGTAGACGATTTTCGGTCATGCGTGTCACATGACCCGCCCATCTGAGGCGGCTTTGTTTAATCATGTCTAATATGCTTTCTCTAGCTTTATTCGGGTTACAATTTTCAGGACAGTCCTAGGATCGTTCTAAAACTGCGCCGGACAGATGCGCATTCGCTTCGATACCTAGGACCGTTTGAGGACTGGTTCAAGTTTTGAAAAACCCGAATGCATCAAACGATCCAAATATGAAAAAGGGAAAATAAAAGCATTTCAGTTTTCAGCACGAGAAATATATCTTATCAACGATATCTTCATTGAAAATAATCGATGTCATCAAAATACCGCCAACAACCATCACGTAAAGCCTTTAAAAGCATGCACCCAGAATAATCCTAAAACAGTACCTGCCCAAGAGCGGGGACAGCTTTCGGACTGTTCTCGGACTATCCCAGGATTATTCGTAAAAACCCGAACGCAAAACAACTCAGTCCTGAAACAGTCCCCAAAAAACCCGAACGCTAACTATCACGAACAAATTTACTGCGCAAACTCCTGACAGTCCTAGAACAGTAATTGTGTGAACCCGAATAGAGCTTCTATTTCAGTATCGTAACGAGTTCATTACAGTACTAAAAGTAGTGCTGTAATGAAACCCATTACAGCATTGTTTTCAGTTATATTTTTCGTTTTATGGTTGTCAGTACTGACCTTTGATCGAATCAAGTTTCGAATTAAATCAATTCAAATTCCGTGATCTGTCAAATTTCGTATGTCACACCAACTACCAAGATACAATACAAAAGTCACTAATCTGAATTTTCATTTGAATTTCGAGAGTATTTCACGAAAATTTACTCAAATAGAGAAAATACCGTTTAATACTCGTTGCAGAAGGCAATTCCACCACTCATGCTATCGAAAACTCGCTCTTTCGTCGCTCGTTTTCGAACTTCGCATTCGTGTTGGAATAGAGCTCATTCTGCAACTTGTTTTAGAATATACTATTACACATATCTCTACGGATACTTCTATGTTTGAAATTTTATGAAACCATTTTATGTGCATAATCTTTCGGAGCTATCTTTGTTGAAGTCTCTCTAGAGCTTTGATGTGTCTCCTGTATGGCACCCATGTCTCACAGCTATATTTTAATGATGGAATAACTATTGCTCTATACACAGCGACCTTGGTGGATAAGGAAACGTTATGATTATCAAAGACTCTGCTTCTAAGTCTCCAGAAACATGCAATGGCCGAATTATTGCGATGTTGGATTTCCTCATCAATGTTTCCCTTATTGTTCACTATGCTGCCAAGGTAGTTGAAGAGATCTACTGTTTCTAGCGTGTTGCCTTGAATAAACATTTTTACATCCTCTTGCACTGGGGGCGTGGTCATTATCTTGGTTTTGTTAATATTTATCTTGAGACCCAATGCCTCATAGGTCCAGGTTTTGAGTATAATCTGCAGCTCCTCCGACAACCCAGCTAACAAACCGCAATCATCAGCATATTGTAAATCTGCGAATTTTTTTCGATTTAGTCCTGGCTCTGAGTTAACTGCTATACCGCGTTCATTTAGCTTGTTGTCTACCATCATGACAAGCGCAGTGACAAAATTGTTTAAAAGGATTGGGGCGAGTACACATCCTTGCCTGACTCTCGTTTGTGTAAGAAAGGGGTCAGTTGGTTCACCCTGTATCAGAACTCTAGCCCAGTTATTCTCGTGCAGACTTTTGCATACTTTTAAGAACAAAGCCTCCCTGTTGATGGAATCAAAAGCCTTTGCCAGATCTATAAATGACATATGAAGTAGTGATTGCTGTTCTCTTGCCTTTTCCTGGAGCTGTCTAAGGGTGAAAATTAGGTCTGTGGTACCTCCTTTTGGTCTGAAACCTCATTGTGCCTCCGGTAGAATGAGGTCTACATGTTTTGTCAGCCTGCCATGACCTTTGTGAGCATCTTTCCGCATATATAGAGCAACGAAATACCCCTGTAGTTTCCACAGTCAGCAGCACTGCCCCTATTCTTGAATAGATTGACTACAAGCATTGAGTATTAATAGTTATATTTATACTCAATGCTACAAGTGAATCCTGGAAATCCTGAAGCACCTCACCCTTTGTCAAGATCAAATTAAAAATGGATTTTGTTGTTTTTTAGGCTGTTGTTGCTTTTTGAATTTTTCCCAGAGATATCATACTGCGGTATCAAGTTAATGGCAGTGTCATCAGTTGGTTTAGAACAGTTTTATAGTTTTCATCCATCTTTCTTTTTAATTATTTAGGTCTTTTATTAATTTGCCATTATCATCCCTAATTGAGGAAACTTTTCGATGCGTGACGCCGTAGACTTTTTTGACAGCTTCAAAGAGGTGTTTCTGATCGTGCTGGTCAGCATAATCTTGGATTTGCTTTGCTTTTTCATTCCACCACTTATTTTTTATTTGCCTGATCTCTTTTTGACCTTTTTATGTCTTCATACTTTCTTTGTATGTTCATATTGTTGGGGTTGTTTTGGACTGACTCGAACGCATTGTGTTTTGCGTCCAAGATGTTTTTTATTTGCTGCAGATTTTCTGAAAACCAATCTTCTTGCTTTTTGCTCTCTGTAACTCCCGCAACTGATGCACTTGATTCATAGAGTGAATCTTTCAGACAAGCCCAGAATGTAGCTTCATCTTCGAAGTCGTCGGTAGGCAGATTACTAAAAGTACATATACACGTACGTACTGGACTGCAGGAACGTAGATCTACAGGTTTGTTATCACCACACATGCACAGATAATCGATTAGTCCCGGCCGACAGTTTCGGCAAATCGTTTGAAAAACTGCCGTGTGTAGAGCAATTCCTTCAGATCCCATCGACAGTTCAGAACTTCCATCATTTTCGATCTTTCACAGCCAAAATGGACTGTAAAATGTAAAATGAATTAGAATAGGCGAATATTCTAATAGGCGAACAAAGAATAGCTCCTTTGAAAAACTTGTAACTTTTTACAAAACTATTGATGAAAATGCAACAGTATTGATTCTCAGTTCTCTCAATAAATTCATATGCGATAGTTTATCACGTCCCAACAACCATTTTTTAGTCCCTAATCTCATTTTCGATTTTTCATTTTCAATTAATAACACAATTATGGCCGCAGTCGATTTTCGTTTACGTTCAAGAGACATACTTAATAGTTCCTCAATTGGAAAACTGAGGATCTGAACTGAACGGTATAGTCAAATTGAGGATGAACTGCAGTCCGCGGACTGTCAGTTTTCGATTATCAGATCAGGTCTTACGATTTAACAGTATCGTGTGTAGTGCGCTACATACCTTGACTGTCAGTTCAAATCGACAGTCCTGGGACTGCAGGCCGCCGGATTGTGTATAGGGACCATTAGTCTCAATCGTATATAAATTGCTGCTGAACACCGAAGTCGTTAGGGTGGCTACATGTTACAGTGTGATTTTCGAATTTGGCCAATTATTATAATTCCCTTTAACTCCCGCCATGTTTGCCATGTCACTTATAAATAATACAGGGTGTACCAAGTTCGACGGCCTATTAGGCGTTTCTGGAGAACTAGACTTATTTGGAATCTGAAAATTGGGATTATGATATTGTTTGACATTATCTACCGAGTTAAAATGTTTTTGGAGCCTGACCACTTTCAGTTATACAGGGAGCGAAAAAAAAATTTTCAAAAATTTTTTTTCTGTTTTTTTGTTTTCGAATTTGACAGAGTATGCAATTCTGAATACATTCGTACTCAAATCATTGCATTCGTCGAAATACTTTCCAAAATATCGAGAAAAACCTGAAGAAAAAAGAAAAAAGAGTTTTCGGTATTATGATTGTTATTCCTAATCTAGATACCTTGAGCACAAACCGTTTTCACATTTTTGAAGTCAAAGATTGTGGAAATATTGTACATTTTTAGAATTTTGAAAAACTCATCACAGGGTGTTCCAAATGTTGGGTCAAAAATTGGGATCGAGATTGGCCCATAACTCTCGTTTTTCAAATTAGAAACCTATTTTTTCATGATTGCGTTGGATTGTACGAAGAAAAATGACGATAATGTTTCAACATGTTAATGCTCCTAACATTGATAATTCTTGAGTTATTTAGGATTTTCTGATTTTATGTCGTACGTAGCGTCAAATTCATTAAATCTGTTCCATATCAACTATGACCTTGGTCATAGTAGATAAATTATTCCAATAACTCACTAGTGACACACACTTGAATACATTCGTACTCAAATCGTTGCATTCCTCAAAATACTTTCCGAAATATCAAAAAAAAAACTTAACAAAAAGGTTAGATAAGAGTATTCGGTATAATGTTTGCTATTTCTAATCTAGATATCTTAAGCACAAACCGTTTTCACGTTTCTGTAGTCGAAAACAGTGGAAATATTTTACATATTTAGAATTTTGGAAAACTCGTCACAAGGTGTTTCAAATGTTCGGTCAAAAATTGGGATCAAGATTGGCCTATAACTTTCGTTTTTCAAATTCGAACCCTATTTTTTTTATGATTGCGTTGGATTCTGCAAAGAAAAATGATGATAATGTTCTATCATATTGATACTAGTAAAATTAATAATTCTTGAGTTTTTTAGTATTTTCTGATTCCATGTCGTACGTTGCGTCAAATGCATAAAATCTGTTTCATAACAACAATGATAAATGAATTTAAAAAAAAAAGCTGTGTCACTAGTGAGTTATTGGAATAATTTTTCTTCTCTGACCAAGGTCATAGTTGATATGAAACAGATTTGATGAATTTGACGCTACGTACGACATAAAATCAGAAAATCCTAAATAACTCAAGAATTATCAATTTTAGGAGCATTACCATTTTAAAACATTATCATCATTTTTCTTCATACAATCCAACGCAATCATAAAAAATAGGGTTTTAATCTGAAAAACGAAAGTTATGGGCCAATCTTGATCCCAATTTTTGACCCAACATTCGGAACACCCTGTGATGAGTTTTTCAAAATTCAAAAAATGTACAATATTGACACAGTCTTCGACTTCAAAAATTTGAAAACGATTTGTGCTTAAGGTATCTAGATTAGAAATAACAGACATAATACCGAATACTCTTTTCTCTCTTTTTCTTCAGGTTTTTCTCGATATTTTGGAAAGTATTTCGACGAATGCAACGATTTGAGTACGAATGTATTCAGAATTGCATACCCTATCAAATTCAAAAACAAAAAAAACACAAAAAAAATTCTGAAAAATTTTTTTCCGCTCCCTGTATAACTGAAATGTCAAACAATATCATAATCCCAATTTTCAGATTTCAAATAAGTCTAGTTCTTCAGAAACGCCTAATAGGCCGTCGAACTTGGTACACCCAGTATATATACTAGGGCAGTGTTCCCCATAAACAGTTTCCATTTCATTCAATATGGTTTGAGAGATCTTTCCTTGTTTGGTACATAAATTAATCACAGCACGGTTTTCAATTTTCTCCATGGTTTGAGATTTCCTCCGGATTGACTTGTGTGGCAGGCAACTGTTCGTGCGATACTTCATTTTCATGACTTTGAATACCTTGACATGCAGGCAAGAAAGTAAACTTTTGGGGTTTTTCACACTCCAAATATCGTGAAATTAAGGTACAAACGATAACTTCTGTCATACCATATGTGAAGGGGTTATCCGAGAAAATAAGAAGAATTGGTAACAGATACAACGTTAGAACAGCATTCAAGACCAATGATACTGTCAAGGAAAAACTCACGAAGGTGAAACCTGACAACGAGAATCAAAATACCAAAAATTGCATCCATGAAATACCATGCGAATGTGGCAGATCCTACATTGGAGAAACTAAACGCCCTCTGAAAGTAAGAATCAAAGAGCACCAAAGACTAGCTCAACTAGGAGAAACAGAAAAATCCAGGCTAGCCCAACATGCTTGGAACGAGGACCACAACGTCAAATGGGACGAAGCTTCCATAATATCAAAGGAAGAAGGATGACGGCAGGCGAATGCTTGCCGAAACGTCGGTAAATTCCAACAGTATAGATAATGGAAATAGCCCAAATAATTTACCAACAAATATTCCATTATCAAGAATATCTCGTTCACTACATGCAAAATATCAACGTATGGTCATTCCGACGTGGAATATTTTTCCAGCTTATTTGACTGCACTTTGTCGTGTTCCGCACTCGATTCAGTCATGGATCTGACGAAGTAACCTTCAGGGACCCCTCTTCTGTCTGCGGTAGTTTTCGATGAATTATAAACGATCCTGGAGCGTTGCATCTTCTCCTAATGATACTCGAGTCGGCTACTTGTTACGGTTACCGTGACAAGTACGTACAAGAGGGATCGAATTTACCTAAAGTCGGTCGCATAGTGTTACAACATTCGTTAGCGACATTTGTCAGACATATCGCTGACACGGTTGCAACAGGGGCGATTAGCAGTGGCGTAGCGCAAATTTCGGGGGCCCCCCTGCAAGATTTTAGTCGGGGGCCCCCTCATAATTTTACGTTCATTCTGATAAGTTTCCCTTGACGTTTTTCAAAGAAAAATATTTAAGAAAATGTGATAAAAAATTTATATATGAGTATGTATACCTACAATATATTGAATACCAAAAATTTGTAAACAAAATAACATAGATTCTGATAGAAAAATAACTGGAAAGAAATCAATGTGATAATGAAGTTGAAAAATTATTTAACAAAAATGCATTAATCTTTGCTAATTTTTTTGTTCAAACATATCTATCAACTTGTCGATGGCCAAGCTTCAGGCTATTTCTTGTTAATTTTCAATTTTGCCATCAGACGTTAACATTCGTTCATAATGCATGCAGTTTGTTAATTATTACTAAATATATTTATTTCAGTGTAATGCGTCTTTATTCGGTATTATTGAATGTTAGTATTCATAAATGAATGTGATATAATATTGAGAGAAGGTGATTTGCCAAAACTTAAATAAATTCTTTATTTCCATGAAAGAAATATTTATTTGTCCATTTGGCCAATAAATGATTTATTAACTTTAACGCATAATCGATAATATCAAGTGAATACTTCTTTCAGTGTAATTGAGTGATATGTTTTTTAAACCATTTAGGAACATTTCTCTATTTTTCGGGAGTTATAATAATTGTATATCCATTGTTTCAGTTTTGTTCATTACATCCCAGAAAAAAATATAGCGAATCCGCAAGTTCAATAGAATGAAATTATTGGGGCCCCATTTGAAGCTTTTCGTTTGACTTGGGGGCCCCTTTAGTGCTGGGGACCTCTGATACGCCACTGTGCTGAATAATTGATTGTGACTGAGGCATTGGCTTATTAAAATATCAAAAAAACCTTTCGTCGCGTAGAAAATGCATTTTCTTTTTCTCTCTGAAGTTTTCTTTTGCAAGTTCCACTCAAGTATTTTCTTCTCTTATCTGACATTGTTTCTTATTTCTGAAAAATTTTAAGACATTCGAACAGCCGTTTCTAATTGGCGCATTCAATAACTTTTCTTTTTTTAAATATTGATAATGAAAAAATACGAGAGACGTTTCTTAACGGATAAATAAGCTACGCAATTAATTCGAGAACTAACCTTGAATGAAATTGTAATCCTAAAACCAAAATCACTAAGAGTCAAAACATTGAAAACTTTGTCGTTGATTGTAAACAAACTCACAACGTGGTTTCGTATTCAAACACTTGTTATACTTGTTTCTCTTTCCTCTCACTACTAGAATGGAAATGGAAATAAAAAAATTTCATAATATTTTCCCCTTCTTCATAAAAATACCCTGATTGGAGAATTGACAATAATTTCTGCAATAACAGATAAGACGCAAGCCGCCTGAAGAACTAACATGTCAAATAAGCCGCCGAGACCCCAATAAAAAGCGGCCTTCAATTAGAAATACCGAAAAGCTTGACGCTATAAAAAACTCTTCAAAATAGGGTAGCACATGGTGTGACTGAGGGATATGTCGAATCGAATTACTGTTAACCTTCTATGTGTTTTGAATATAATTCAGGAATATCTCTATTTTTCGATAATATATAACTGTACCATCATTGTTTAGGTTTTGTTCGTTATATCATCAGAAAAATATCGCGACTCGGCAAGTTCAATAGTTACTGGGGCCCATTCAAACCTTTTCGTTTGGTTCGGGGGCCTCCTTAGTGCCGGGCCCCCCCGCACTGCGGGGTCTGCGGGGCCCTCTGCTACGCCACTGGCGATTAGATCAAGGATGAGCTTCAGGTACGATAAGGCTTGTCACAGACAGATATAAGAAAATATTGGAAATTTAATCCACGTTTTTCGCGACATTTTGTGTCATCCACCTACACATTTTCCAACTGTATTTCAGATACGTCAAATGTATTTCAGAAGTATCAAATGTAAATCAGAAAACGTCAAATGAATTTCAGAATAGTCAGATGTATTTCGGTTGGCGTCAAATGTATTTCTGATTAGTCAAATGAATATCAGAAAGCATCCAATAATTTTCAGAAAGGTATTTCAGAAAACAGTAAAAGAATTTCAGTAACTATTATACACTGCGCAAAAAAATTTGCGCACATTCTGAAAATCTCAATTTTAATTAACGGTACATTGACTTTATAACTTAATTTTTATGTTCTTTCGGGAAGGTTTTGAACGAAACAAGACACATTATATGAAAGAAACATTCCGGATTTCACCGAATCTTATGTAAAAGAAGAGAAATGAACAATTTTCAAAATACTGAAATGCTGATAAGTGGTTTAATACTTGGTATTTCCACCCTTGCGTTAATTACAGCTCGGACACGACGGTTCATACTCAAAATGGGTGATCTTAAAATGTTCTGATCCAGCTGAATGATTTTCTGGACTTCTCAGCCTTCTATTGAGGTTGTCTTCAACTGCTGGCCATTCCATTTGAGAGACTTCAACCTCTTCGAAGTACTCGTGAACGATGGGGTCTGGAATTATCGTCCATAAAATTGAAATATTCACCAATGTATGGGCACTACATGCTCTTCAAGAATGTTCCTTTTATACTTATCAGCATTCATAGCTCCATTATCAACGACCACTAGGTCTGGGCGAGCAGTCAAAGACATTCCACCAAATATCATAATCGATCCTCCCCCGAAACCAGTAGTATTCAGGAAATTGCACTGAGCATATCTTTCATGTAGACTTCTGTATACAAGGGAAGGCGATCACAATGGTAGAGGCAGAATCTAGACTCATCTGTGAAGAGAACTCTTTCCCAATCGGCCTCTTCCCAATGGTTATGATGTCTCGCAAAATCCTAACGCTCCTTTCGATAGGCTGGGGTAAGAGCTGGCCTCTTGCCGCTACACGAGACCTTAAATCATATGCTCTGAGGCGATTTCTTATTGTCCAAGTACTAATTTGCACCCCATGAGTATGCTCAAGCTGATTTTGAAGGAGGCGAGCGGTTGCAAACCGTTGTCTCAACGAAGAAACTTCCAAGTAACGTTCTTGAATGACAGTTGTTATCCGTGGTCTACCCTGTCCTGGTCTTCGGACATTCATTCCTGTCTTCCTGAATCGCTGCAACATTCTGGACACACTTGTATGGGAAACTCCAAACCTTTCTGCAATTCTTGTGTATGTCCACCCTTCTTCTCGCAAAACTACCGCTTGGGCACATTCCTCTTGGGTCAAATTGCGTGTTTCTCGTTGCATAGTGATCGAGTGTAGAAAATCAAACGAAAGAAAAACTATTGATCACTAGAATTGATCGGGAACAACTGATTTTAGAATGGAGCCAATACGTTCAAAATCTGATAATATGGTTTTTTTTTATTACTGCTGGGAAAAAGCATCTGTATTGAAGAAAAACGTTGAAAGTGGATAACATATGCATGCATAATTCTGATAAAAATAATTATCATTAAGAACACCTTCAGTTGTAGAATAAAGTTGAGATTTCCATAATGTGGGTTAATTTTTTTGGGCATTGTAGTAATGACCGGAATGAATACCATTTCCAATTCACAGATCTAAAACTGAAAAATAATAGGAGTTTGTTCAGTAAAAAATTTCTTTTCGCCATCCTTATTCAAGATATTGGCGTTTAAAAAAAATAAACTCTTTTTTTACGATTTTGGCTAAACTACTGGCAACAATGTGATGAAATATGTTTTGGAAGCATACCTACCATCCTGCGAAAAAGCAATTCATAGAGCGATGCGAAATACATAATTGAATTTCCTCCCAACATATTAATCTTAAATTGTGGTCTGGCATCCTGTTACAATGGAACAGGAAAATGAAGGTTTAAATGAGGTCATTTTACCTATAGTTCAGATTAGAAGTTTTACCTGCCAAGGTGATCAATTCACTCATTAGGTTATGAATCAGGAAAAAAAGTTCTAACCAATCTACGGCAGTAATTTAATTTTCCGTAGTTCCATTCAAGAGAACGGGGTATCATAACATTCTTTGTATGATACTATAGAATCATACGATACTATCAACACTTGTATCATACGATACCATACAGCCAGGGGAAAAAACCTCAGCCGAAAAAACCTGCCTCCCCGTAAACAAAATAACATAAAATATCAAATATCAGGAAAATCTTGAAAGACATCAGTGTGATCATCTTCATGTTATCCGTCGATGGGCTCGGATACACAGATTCTTCACAAAACGACTCGTAATTCTTAATCTGAAATGAAAAAAGACAAAAGCAGAAAAGAAACCGATTATTCAGAATGAATCGAATGCATTTTGGAAATGCATTTGCTACTTTAAAAAACATCAACATTATGATTTCTTGGCCAAATATTGTTCGGAGGTTTATAAATATTCATGACAGAAATGTCACAAAATTTGAAAGAAATTAATGAAAAAAAAAACTCCATCAATTTCCCCTTTCCGAACCTGTTGAATGTTACGAAACTGATAATTTTTCAACATAACATGCTAAACTTGTAAAAAATCAATTAATACATAACCTTTCAACTGTCCTCTTTCACGAGGATTTTTTTTCTGTTTCCGTGTGGGTTTCTTGCAGAAGAATCTTTTTGATACCATGTTCATCAGCTAATTTGGAGAGGTAATCACAATTTCCTTTCGAAATTCCTTCGATATTCAAATTCAAAATCCACAAATTGTTGCTCTCTGGTCGTGAGGGTTTTTTCAAACCAGATACGACCTTCCAGGTGATGATTTTTCGGCACTTCAGATGTTTGAAGACCGCTAAGGGACCCCAATGAAAGGCTATCATCTGCCATAGATAAACCAAACATGTTATAACACAAGAAAACGAAATATTTTTCAGGAGCAAAAACTAAGACATATTACGAGAATTAATTGAAATTTCCCAGCTAACTCTGAGGGTTCAATGATGAAAGATCTATCTAATAAAGAATGTTACCTAAATTCTATCCACAAACTAACATTTGAAGTTATTTTTTGGTTCGACTCACAAACATAGTGCACTTTTCTTTATTTTTGAATCATAGATAAATTCAAAGAAATAATCATCGGAATTAACACCATTCTAAATTCCTCAAGATATCACAGATCTTGTATTACTTTCATTATGAGATTGGAGTAATTACAGATTTTGTCACTGGAAAAAGAGATATATCGGTTCGAGCCTTGTTGGGCATCACCAGTATTCCATATAGCTTAGAGACAAAATGTTCATAAAAACTACTTTCGATGCAAATAGTTCCAGTCTACCGAGTAAAATATTACAAGTGGCGACGTCTAGTAGCGTCAAAAGAGGAGTTTCACATCTCCGATCACATGCTAATATTAACAGCGTACATCCATGAGATTTTAGCAGTGGCCTTAAATCAGGGCCATCATGCAAGTTTCTCCGAGTGATGGAAACGCCCAATTTTTTGAGAGCCCTGATTTAGGACCACTGCTAAAATCTCATGAAGTGAAAGAGGATGTGCGCAGTTTTTTCAGCATGTGGTTGTAATTTTTAACCCCTAATATCTAACTTTTGAGAGCTAATGATTCGTGTGGTCAATGACTTTCCTTCGTCCAGAATCAATATAAACAATCAAGAACAATATTCGAATAATTATTAATTCGTTTTATATTCGAGTTCACCCCTTTTAACCATCCATTAATCGTGTCAAATACAAAAAATCCTTAATGGGATATTTCGAGAGATGTGAAATGCCTCGATGTCATTTTCATCTTGTCCACTCTGAACTAAAAATATTTCTAGAGCTAATTTTATAACACCTATCGACATACTCTTGCCAATCTTTCGGATTTCTCGTTATTTCTGTTGGCTCTACCTAGAATCAATAAAACTGACAAGAGAACGTTAAACGAACATACATTACGAGGTATTAAATTTCACGTGGACACGTTCGGATTATTGTCAGGAAATATGCCAAATAAACTACTCCACAAAAACAGAGGAACTTTCCAAGTCCCATCAATGGAAGTTTGATGAAACTTTTTTGGGTACTCTTATTAATTCTGTCTCTGAAACTCTCAAGTATGTAGCTTGTTTGTGAATTTTGAACTTGTGGGAAAATATCAATGCCTTCTCTAAATGAATAACAATAACAATGTTTTTTCTTCACCATAGTTTCTCTTTCTGAAGAATGGATGAAACTTAAATAATGTAAACGAGAAACAATGAGATATTATTCTGTACCTATCTTTGAAAATACGTACTTTGAAGCATATACTTATCTCTATATATAAAAATGAATTGCTCTGCGTTAGGTTGCTACGTTGTTTAAGCACAACGTTAGTTGTATATGGTCTTTTGACCAATTGTACCTAATGAAAAACACAATTTTAATTAAGTCTACTATAATTCTAGTTGATATCATCAATTACAGTTATTTAATTCTCACTGAGAACAGCATGAGCATGTACATTGGTTCACACTTATAGGTCCCAAGTTTTCTCAAATAGTGAACAGCAATGTTATACAAAAATATCATAGAAATATCAGAGTGTGAGTTCTCTAATTCCAGGAATAGAAAATAATACAATTATGGTTATTACAAAAGAAATATGAATAAATTTAGAAAAAACCTGTCAACTAACAAAAGTATTGAAAGAAAGGAAAAAATTACGAAGAAATAGCAATTTTCAGGATCAGATAATGTAGCAATTACTTAACTTAACAAAGCACAATGCCCTCGGTCGACTTGGCAGTGTGAAATCCGGGTGACAGCTGACAGAACCTCGTGGTGGCAGTATCCAAAGGATGATTTCCAATTTCTTGAAAATTGAAGAGAAACCAAAGTTCTCTTAAAATACTACTTCCACGCCAAACCAGCAAAATTCAGCTCTAACTCGTTAATTCTTCAGAAAACAATAGGGGTTGATAAATCTAAAGGATAGGAGTATATTCGATACGTATTTCTACATTTTTTTAATTAAAATTTCTTACCCTCAGTCCTTCAAAAATCTAACAAGGCCAATCCGGCATAAACCGTAACAATCTGGCAAAAGCAATCGGAATTCTCGGCTTACCAAAATCTCTACAACAACCGTTCTTCACTCCGACTTCTTTAAGTTAATCTTCTAAAAGAAGGAATCAATGCGACACGCGAATATGAACCCGATTTCAACTACAAAAAATTATCTTTCGTTTCACATGCGTATCGACATTCGATCACTACGTACAATGGAATATTTAAGGAATAATAATAATCTGAGCATAATGAAAAAATGTAAACAATTCTATATAAAATAATTTTGAATGATTTTGGAAATATTTCGAATTTACAACTAGAAATTATATACCGTAACAAGGTACCCTAAAACTTGAACTAACTATGAAAATGCAAGGTATTTAATATGGTTTTTCATAAGAAATGGAGGTGATCGATTATTATTGTTTTTCGATGATCATTTTTGACAATGAAACATCGAAATGCAAAATTGATTTCCATTATTCACAACATCGTTATATCTATTTCTCGATTTCAATAATTTCTTCAAGCGAGGACGACGCAAAGTTTGTGAGAAACACCAATGTTTTCAATTAATAATGCATAAATAATTAACTAATATTTCGATAAATATCGGGTATCATGTTCGGTTATCTATGTCAATATCGGCTTCGGTGATCATTTTTGAAAGTGACATTTGAAGAGTCTAAATGCAAAACCAGACATTTGATGTATGAGCCGTTCCGAGCAAAACGAGAAAAACCTTCCATCATGGTTTTAAATTCAAAAACTCTCAGTTTTGACCATTTGAATTAAGAATAGAGACTTTCAAAAGTCTACCTATGAACCTGAGGATATAAGAATCAGAATGCCAGCAACTTTCTTTCTTGTAATCCTTCCTTAACTAATTTTTTGGAAAATGTCAAATATCTGGTTTTGCATTCAGACGCTTCATTTCAAGTTACGACCTCTTTTTGGAGTTGATCTTTTGTGATAAATACAACTCACCTAAATGTGTGTGAACTTTTTCATCAACTTGGTTAATTTCAATTTGCGATGCCGAGTTTGAGAAGACCTGACATAAGAAACCGCATCACGGTAGGTCCATGCATTGAGGGGGTTGACTGATTTTTTGATTATAGCAATATATTTAGGTATAGGAACTATATATACGAAAAGTGAGGGAAATACAATTGGATCTGGTAAGCTGTGTGGCAATCAGGATCTAGGCATCTTCAAAATTTTTCATGTTTGATCAATACTAATGATAATAACAGACGAAGTTGCGCGGGCCAGCTAGTACACAATATTAACGTAGATTCGAACTGAGCAATAAAAAAATGTGTTCTCATTTGCATCAAATGAGTTTTGAGGTTATTATCTTGACTTTGACATTGAAATATAAACACCAAGTATTTTCAATTGAATTCTTAATTAACGAGGAGAAGCATTGCTCTTCTGATAGAAGCCAAAAAATCAGGAATTTTCATGCAAAAATGTTATCAACATAATCAACATCAATCATATCAACAAAAGTTTTAAGGATTTCTTTTGATTTCATAGGAATTTTCTGAGAATACTATGCAAGGGACACAATAAAACGAATCTCAAATTTTTCCAAGATTCATCTCTCCTAACAAAGCTTAACTTTAACTATAAAATTGCAAGTGTTCCTCTCGAGTATTTCTTTGAAACATTTTTAGGAACGTTCTTTCTGAATCACCCTGTTTATGGAGAATATAGATATAAATATACAAAAGATTATTAGTAGATTTTCTCAAAAAACAAAAAGAAACTAACTGACCAGGTAAAAATAATTAAACAATACATATATCAAATCAATTTTATTTACATACATACTAATACTTTGATTTGATGTTCCAACACTGAAAAATTTCTTTATTTTGAGCACGAAAATTCTTAGAAGTTCAATAAAAATATACAATATTAAAAATTTACAAATCTTCCCCATACCTAAGAATCAATTAATTTCTTATAAAGTATTTCAAGCTATTTCGAATGGTTCAAAATCCATATCTTCTATCACTTTACTCTTATTCCCTCTGGAAGTTATTATGGTAATCGTGTATCACGGGCGAGTCCATTAGTTTATCGTTGAGTTGTATACCGTAAATCGTTTGCACTTTGTTAGATTCGCCCCATTTGGTGTAAATTTTGTTTTCCGCACGTTCCAAGTTTACATTTTTCGAGTTTTCGTTGATTTCGTTTTTATTCGAGATTTTCTTATCATTGTTGTTCAGAGGTGTTTCGTCTTGTATTTTTTCTTGTTTCTTCATCGCTTCTTGTTTATCTCTATACAGTTGTTTAGATTTGGCCAAATTTTTAGTACCTACTAATTCCATTCTACTACTGCAACTGTTGGATTTTACTAGTTTGAATCGTAACTTTTGATATGATTTTTTATCTTTCGAAGGATCACTTCTAACGTTTGAATCGTTGTTTTCGTTATTCTTGATTTCTTCTAAAATAACGTTCGTCAAGCTTTCTTGACTAGACTGTTTCCTGACTATTCTTCCTCCGTAGTAAGTGATAGTTGTTCCATACTTTCTAATTTTTTCCATCATATCTTCTGTTATGTATTGTTGTTCACAACAAGCTTCGTCATCGAAAGAATCCCAGTTTTCTTCGGTACAATATTCTGAATTGTTGGAACAATGAGAATTGTTCGAACGATCTTTATCGGGAATGTGGTGGTTTGAGTCTGTTTCAGTAACTTTTTTTATTGGGCCGATGAAACATTTTTCATTTTTCTCGAACATTTGTCGGACTTGTTTTACCGTGTCAGGGTTTGGCAGTTCGTCGTCGTTCACTTCTTTGTTCACCCTGATCGGATGGAAAAAGAAATGTTTTCTGAGGGTTTGTTTCTCGTTTTTACTTTCAATGTTTGTATGTAATAGTGGGGTGATATTTTTCGGGGGACTTGTATAATTTATTATTGTTTTCTCGTATGAGTGTGGTCCTGATTGGTTCGATGATAACAATATTATTATCCATTAATAGTTCTTGGAAACTGTAATCTTGTAAATATTGCATCAATCCATCGAATTGTGAGTCTTTCTCGAAGTTCGCGAAAATTTTTTTCTGGAAGAGATTAGACTTGACGACTCTGTATCGCACGTGGTCGAATTCGGGGTAGGTGATGCTGAGAGATTTCGTAACAGTGTTGTATTGTCTTTGTTTTTCTTTTGTCGTACTTTTGTCAGACTCTTCACGGTTCTGGTTGTTGCTTTCTTGCTCGCTCTCAATAACCTCGACAACGTTGGGGTTCAAGCTCTCGAAAGGATTGTCCTTTTCGAATGATGGATTTTCGAAAATTCCTTTGGAAGTTTTTAATGGTGAAAATATTTTGTTCGATTTGGTTTCCGTTTTTTTTCTCGAAAATTTCTTTGGTTTTTTTCACCATGTTTTGTTTGTTCGCTTGTTCTGTCTGTTGGAATATCTTTTTCGCCTCTTCAACTTTCGTTTTAGTTTCGCATTTGGTCTCCTCGTGTTTATTGTTTTCTTGACTTAACAGTTTTTTCCAGTTGTTTCGGATGTTATCAAGTTTTTCTTGATATTCTATCGACGCTTGGTTGTCATTCATTTTGTCTTTCTCTTCGTTGTCGAAGTCTTTGATTGATTTTTTTTGAACAGCAATGATTTCTGGCTTGGTGTCGATTTTGTCTTGACTTTCTCCTAATGTTGTCTTCAAATCCTGCCACAGCTTGATGAAGGCTTCCGGTGTATCTTTACATGGTTTTTTGTTCTTCGGTATTTTCGCTATCTTTAGTTCAAAATCAACGGGAATGTTATGATTGGTAACGTCGAAATGTTTACCAATGTTAACGATGAATCTGTTGTCAGATTCCCCAGATTTTGTTATTCTTTCGCACTTCCTTAGTTTTCTGTCTACTCTGTCGCACTTTTTTAAATTTTTACACGCGGTTATGTCCGGTAACGAGTAGAAATTGTTGTCGATTAGACTGGTATCTTTTTCTTTGGAATTCCTACGCGAGAGGTTGGAAAATTTCTTACTGAGGAAATTCTGCAAAGGTTTTTTCGAACCCTTTTGGCTCTCCAAGAACTCTCTCAGGTACTTATGACTGTGCTTCTGTTCTTTTTTGGGCGGTTGCGTTTCTTTTGTTTCGTCGTCTGTTGAATTTAGTGTAGAGTTGTTGTCGATTTTGACGATTGTTTTGGATTCCTGCGAGTTTTCGATTTCGCCGCAGATTTCGAGCTTGGTGGAGTATTCTTTCGATTCTGAGTGAAGGACAATGTTCTCTTTTTGTGGTTCTCGATAATTTTGTTCGTAAACTGGATTTATTTCAACTGTTGCGTAAAAGTTCGGGGTGTCAACTTTTTCCTCGGATTCACAATTCCTGGTTGCGAGATTATTCGAGCTGTCTTCTTGCTCCGATTTTTCCTCAAATTTGCACGAAGTCGCCGAAAAGTATTCTTCAGATGTTAGGGTCGAAGGGCTCCTGATTGTTTTTGGTTTTTCGAACGTGGTATCTTGAAGGAGCTGTACAGGGGGCGGTTCTTGCTGAGGACGATGTTTTCGTCGTACGAAATACTCTCCGGCTCTTCTTGAAAATTTTGGGTCGACAAATTATCGCAAGACAAATATTTTTTTTGTCGACGGAAATGTTGTCAAAAGTTGACGTGTTATCCGTGATGTCAGATTCGTATCTGGAATCTGGGTAGTAATTGGGCAGCCTCAAGTTTGTTGATTCTTCGGATGGGCGCTGAGGGCGGTATATAAGGATACCATATGGGTTCTCCTCTATATAACTTTGAGTTTCTGGGGGAACATTTGGACCATATGGTTGTCTGTTCAGTTTCCAGATGACTGAGTGGTGTACAAATTGGACCTGATCCTGTTAGTTCTCGTGTAAAGTTCTTCGTTGCTCGCTCGATGTGTCCCGTACCTAGAACGAAATGGACAATATTATCGATGGGCATTATATTAGCAAAGATGAGAAGTAACGGGATAATTTCGTTCGGGTTGAATCCTGCAGTTACAATACAACGGTTGGTTCCACGAACGACCATTAAAATTTAATGATGCATCAAAATATTAATCCTTCATTAAAGGGGATATTCAATTGTCGGTTTTCATGGATAAGTTGTTTAACCCATGCTAATATTATAAATGTGAATGTCCGTGTGTTTGTTTTGTTCTCTATAGACTCTGGAACCAGATGACCGATTTCGATGAAACTTTCACTATATTGTGGAGATTTTTTTTTTTAATGTTTTCATGTAGAGTTCATCCCTATATAATGAAGAAATAGAAAAAAATATCGATTTTTCATGGAAAATCCCGGTACTTTCCGGCTTTTACGGGCGACGCTGAGTAAACCATGAGGGATACAGAAACATGGTCAAAGACAATTTTGTAGGGCTCGAAAAGTTCTATGAAAAAGTCTGCGACGGCTTATGTCTAACTGCCGAAGACAACCCACGATAACCATTTCAATTCAATCCAAAATAATGGTCAATTTGAAGAGGGCTTTTGACTGGCATGGAATGAATCGATATAAAAATGAATGTGACTGTTATCTGCGGAATTTATTCCTGATGGAAAATGCTTCTTACAGTATAGTTTTCTAAAGGATACTTTGAGAGTTAGAGCGGGTTGAACGAGTGTAAAATTGAGCAAGAAATTATTGGAATCTACGCGACATCGTTTTGTCATGTATACACGTGCCTGGGGTTGCGGACCTATCAGTACCGTTTTAAATTGAAATATAACGCGAGCGGAGCCGATGAGCTTGTGAAAGATTAGATTTTTGATGAATCATGATATTTTAATGTACGTTCGTGAAACTAAGAGTCAAACAGGTATTGCTAGATGAATTCAAAATAGTTATTTCCGAAATGAATACCTTCTCCAATTCATAGGCTCACAGATCTTCAATTATAAGGCTGAAAAATCATATTAGATTTTGTCACTGAGAGAAGAGATATACCGTTTCCGCCCTATTCGGCTTCATCAGTATCTCATATCCCTAAAAGACAAAATCTTCATATGAAACTTCTAATTTTGAACCTACCTGCCCTATTAGTAAATGAATAGAAAAAGCGACATCTTTGAGATTTATGAGTGGCTCTAAATCAGGGCCTTCTTGCAAGTTCTCCGAGTGGAAATGCTTAACTTTTTCGGTAGTAGTTAATAGTCTAAAAAGGGTTACAGTCCACTGTGGCCTGATGGTCTATTGTGCCCCCTGACAAAGCTTTACAGCTCGCCTTCCAGTCCCAGAGATCTTATGAATTCCAGTATCTCGGAAGGATTCAGTGAGGCTAATTCCTCACTCCTACAGATCTCTTGACCAAAGCATTGTTTCCTTCGGCTTACAATCATTACAATGCCAAAGCATTCTGTGACTAGGTGAATAGGAGTTTCTTCCTCTTCCCCACAGAATCTACACTCGTCAGTGTCCGATACGCCCATTCTCAGCAAGTGCTTTCTGAGGCCCTGTAAGAAAGCCAGTGAGGAGGTGTAGTTCTTACTTAGATCCGAATATTTTTCGGATCTTGCAGTTTCAAAATTCCGAAGGAACTTTTTCAAGTGATCAAACCCCGGAGATTTTGCAAGAGAGTTTCTCTTTCAGTTTTCTCCTTCTCCAGAAATTCCTTTTCATACCACAGAAAGGTTCTGGGCCAGTGAGTGGTTTCCAAGCACCCTCTCTGGCAAATTTATTGGCCTCTTCGTTACCTGTGATGCCCGAATGACTAGGACCTCAGATCAAAGAGACCTTATTTTACTTGCCTATCTCGGTGAGTTTGTTCCGTCATTCCCATGTCGACTTTGAGTCGATGACATAGTTTCTCTCTAGATTAATATCTAGACATTTTTTCGATTGCTGATATTTCTGCATGCAGAACACTCACACAGGAGCCTAACAATAGTGCACACTTGGCTTTGGCCCCGTGAACCCCAGCGAGCGTTTTAGAACCGTCTGTATACCATTTAACAGTATTTCCTTTGAAATTTTGGTCGCTGTATTCCCGCTCCCAATTCTCTTTTTTGCATAGCATCGTACTGAAGTTTTTCTCAGTACTTACTTTCTTGACCATTACATCACTAGGAAAGTTGGCAGATGAGATGTAGTTACTCAGAGAGCACCACATCTGGTAACTGCAAAGCCACCAGTTTTAGAGAAAAACCAAGAACATTGTAGATCATCGATGAATTTGAAATAGTACCATCTTCAATTCATATGCTCACAGATATTTCATAAAGAGTCTGAAGACACGAAATCAGATTTTGTCACTGAAAGGAGTTTCGGCATCATTTGGCCCCATCATCCTGTATCTTCAGCGACAAAATATTCATAAAAACCTCTACTTTCGAACCAACTAGCGTCATCTAGTAATGTCAAAAGAGAAGTTTCACATCTCCAGTCACATGCTGAAAAGAACTGCTCACATCCTCTTTCACTCTTTGAGATTTTAGCAGTGACCCCAAATTAGGGCAAGTTTCTCCATGTGATGGAAAAGCCAAATTTTTTTCGCGTCTGTGAAGCCAACTTTTTTCAAGAGAAACAACGGAAAAACCTTTTCACCTACTTCTAGTAATTCGATACAAAATGGCGACTCAGAAGGACTTCAGTACCATTTTAAATGGTGGAAGTTTTATATCTGTGAGCTGTGAGATGGAATAACGAAAACGGACAATAAGGAAGTTCAAATAAGTTTGATATCACTACCCCTCTGGCCGCACCGCTAACAGCTCTCATTTTTGAATAGGAAAAGGGGTCGAGCATTACCTTGTTGGATAGACAAGTGTTTTTTTTTTCATCGTTTTATTATAATACTGAGTGCTTCAGTATTCCATCAATAACTTTCACGCGCCAAATTTGGATCTTTTAGATGGAAGAAACGCTCGGTTGTTCTCGACAGTTTGTTAATTTCTTCGACAACTGAAATACGAAATAACCAAATCAATTTCATTAAGATATTCTTGGGATAATCAATATCCAACTAATTTTCATAAAAAGTTATTTCAAATTTAGAGGAAACAATTTTGCGTCAAAACGGTAATAACAATCAAGAACCAACAACAAACTGTCAGGAACAACATGGTCTTTCACAAAATATTGAAAGAATTGGTTCTAAATTCAATATAAGAACTGTATTCAAAACAAAAAATGATTTACGATCTTTATTAACAAAAACTAAACCTTTGAATGAGAATCAAAAAATCAAGAAATTGTAGTGACAATATTCCTTGTATTTGTGGAAAATCTTATACATGAAAAACATCAAGTCCATTAGAATCAGAAAGCGTGAACATATGAATAATATGAAAAATAGAGATATTGGTAGATCGCAGATAGCAGATCATGTCTGTTCCAATACCGGCAATCACATGATGGATTGGAATAGAACAAGAATTCTAATGACGGAACCTGAGAAATATAAAAGAAAAATCAAGGAGTCAGCTTGTATTTTGTTGGATGAGGCTTATAATCTCGCCAATTGTTCAGTAGGAATAGATCGAAATTGGATGGATTCATTGAAAAAAGAACTGGTTTCAGGGATCTAAAATAACGATATCAACATCTAGAAATCAATATTAATCATTGACTATCATATATTGACAAATGTCGATAAAAAAATCAAAATTGTCACGATTGTACGAAGTTGAATGAAAACTAGTAGTTGTCTGACGAAGGAGTCTGATTTAGGCTCCGAAACGTTACGCTTAAGAGTTCGAAGTGTTTTCTTTTTGTTCATTGTTGGGCAACAATGTCTTTTCGTAAAGTTTCGGTCCCTGACAAATTAGTGCTCAAATTTTTACGCAGGGGCCTTTCTCATATAATTCAAAATTTTTTCTCGTTTCAGAGATTAGGAGAGGAAACTTGAATTAAGTTTTCAGGAAAATCATTTGAACACCCTTATTTGTCCCCCTCCCAACAAAATTTGACCTGTTCGTTTTTTCATTATTTCTTCCCAAAGCTCAAAATTCAGAGTAGAAAGTTTAGTTATAGTTTTTATTTATTGGTTTGCTAATCTCGGTTTTTCCGTTCAAATTACATATTCTCGGGGATTCTTTTCGCATTGCAGTAATGACAAAAAGACCTCATAGTTGCTAAATCGACCAATATATAGACGTCATAGTCGTTGGTGAGGTCATATCTAAATGCCAAATCTATGATTTCATTGGAGCTCCTATCTTGTTGTATGTCGCCTGTAATCAATAGTAGGAATCTTACTAAGATATGGAAGATCCTTCTGGAGAATATCTCATTCGGTTTGTCTTCTGTTGCTCCCTACGCTTAGAAATTAGCGATATTTCAGGAACTGTGATTAAATCACTGATATCAAAAATTCACAGTTCCTTACCAGTAATAAAAAGCGTTGTATCATGATCACAGTTTTGCGACTGATAATAATACTTGCTTGGCTGGAATAATTCGTTAGAGTGTTTCACGTTAAATATTCGTATTTCAAGCTGTTACAATTAGGACAATTTTAATAAGACGTATATTTGATCATTGGTGAAATTTCGACGAGTTCTACCGCCATTGAAACTTGGTGAACTGTGAATAAACTGTGCATAATGTGTAGATTGAGCATATCCTACCTCTGCTGTTCTTTCGTGGATTTAGTGGAAAGTTTGACTCTCGGTATCAGCTGAGCTCTCCTGCTCGGCCTCCCATCTGGACTTATTTGCAAGCTATTGAACACGTCTTCTTTGGTCAGGGCCAAACTCCTGCATCTCCTCAAGTTTGGGGAGCATTCGAGTTGCACTATCTCCGTTCTCAAGTTAGAAACGTTCTCCAAACTCCGTTTCTGGCACTTCGAATTTTTTATGTTCGGTTTTGTACGGGTTTGACGATCTGGATGGTTGTTGGGTTGAAGCTTCAACTGGTGACGTTCCTTGGAATGGTTCTCGAGTCGCAGGTTGTTTATGCAGGGGTCGTCATCGAATCTGAAAGCGGAAATGCACATAAATTATACAAAAATTGACTTCTAGTCAGACATACAGAAGAGAAATAGTTGCTATGTTTCAATTTGAAAACATTGTATAACTCATCTGAGAAAAGGAATAAATCAAAAAACAAACAATTCTTCGCCTTTATGAAGGCCACACCAAATACATTTTGAAACAGATTAATTCGAAAGAGTACCTTATCATCGAAATAAATATCATTTTAATTTCTAAACTCTCAGTTTTCCATGTGGTAGAGAAATTATATCAGATTTTGTCGTTGAGAGAAGAGATAAACCGGTTTCAGCCTTATTTGGCATCATCAGTGTCCTATACCACTCAGGGACAAAATCTTGTATATTTGAAGCAAATAGTTGAGGCGAGTAAAATATTACTAGGTGGCGACATCTAGTAGCTTCAAAAATGAAGTTCCACATCTCCGATCACATGCACCTGAACTATGCGCGCACGATGGGGTCCGGTATTATCGTCCATAAAAATGAAATTTTCACCAACGTATGAGGCTAATGGCACTACATGCTCTTCAAGAATGTTCCTTATATGGGAACGTCGATCACAATGGTAGAGGTGTATACACATTTGTTTAAGAGAACTCTTTCCTAAGAGGCCTCTTCCCAATAGATATGCTCTCTCGCAAAATCCAAATGCGCCCTTCGATGGGCTGGGGTAAGAGCTGGATCTCTTGCCGCGACACGAGGCCTTAAATAATATTCTCTGAGGCGATTTCTTATTGTCTGAGTGCTAATGAGTTTGCTCAAGCTGATTTTGAAGGAGGCGAGCGGTTACAAACCGTTGTCTCAACGAAGAAACTCTCAAGTAACGTTCTTGAATGGCAGTTGGTACCCGTGGTCTACACTGTCCTGGTCTTCGAACATTCATACCTGTCTCCCTGAATCGCTGCAACATTCTGGACACACTTGCATGGAAACTCCAAACCTTTCTGCAATTCTTCTTCTCGCAAAACTACCGCTTGGGCACATTCTTCTTGGGTCAAATTGCGTGTTTTGCGTTGCATAGCGATCGAGTGTAGAAAATCAAACTAAAGAAAATCTATTGATCACTAGAATTAATCGTGAAAAATCTGATAATATCATCTTTTTTCATTCCTCTGTATTGAAGAAAAACGTTGAAAGAGGATAACATGCATAATACTGATAAAAATAATTATCATTGACAACACCTTCAGTTGTAGAATAAATTCAAGATTTCCATAATGTGCGTTAATTTTTGTCGCAATGTAGATTCTGATACAATCAAACAAGTATTCGTTCACAGTATAATAGCATTTTCATGAGATTTTACCAATTCGTTTAAACTCGTTATAACTAAGATTTCTTATACTAAATGGCAGATGACTATAAAGTTTCATTGAATGGTACATAGGCGAAATTTCAAACTTGGCGGTCCTTTGTTTTTTAGAGTTTTTTCTTTTTATATCATAAAAAAAATTGAGATAAAAAAATTGAATAATGTCGTATTCCCATTGAAAAAGTACTGGTGTTTTATGTTTTTACCTATCTAGTCTAGAAGTACCGAAAACAGCTAAAATCAAGCAATTTGGGATACCCTGTACATATTGTCTCTTTTGAACGTGTTGAAAAATTTTTCTTGATAGGTTAAAGTGTAGTTTTGCTTGTAGCTAAACTTTTACCTGATAGATAGAGATTATTTATTATTATGAGTATTATCCTCCTAGTAACAATATAGTAAAATTATCTCGAATTATACCGTGGGTTTTTTCTTTCCTGTAACTTGTTGTTTCGAGCATTTCACCATACATCATTTTTTATTCTTTGTAGATATCCTGAATTATTTTCATTTGTGGCTATCGTCATATCATGTGGAATTGATAATCTTATATATTTTTCTATCAGCCATCTCTTTTTTTTTTTATTTCATTTTATTGCTAATTTCTTTCGGTATAATCGTGACCACATGTTTTAGATGACCAACCTCTTTTCGCATGTTTTTTCGCAATTTTTATATATGATGGATTAATTATTTTTTGTTCATCAATGTCGCATGAAATATTATATATATCGAGTAACTGAAGTTATGAATCACAGATCCTTTTTCTGAGAACATACATCATAGTTTATTAGTATATTTTTTTACACCATTAGAAAGTAGGGACAAAAAGCGCACCGACTTTTCTGAAAAAATCAGAAATGCGAGGCTTTTTCTATATTCAATCAAAATAAGTGAAAACATGGATATTTCAAATAAAAAATATAACAGTTTGTTTTAGACATAAAGAAATAAGTTCTCGCTGAATTTCTTATAAAATTTTTGTTGAAAAAAAAAGGAAAAAACAAAGACAGTTATTTTTATTAGAACTTAATCATTTAACATTCATAGGAAATAATGATAATAATTATATATTTATTTTCATTTGGAAATAATAATAATTATATTATTATCATTATTATTTCCTGTGGATGTTGAATGATAGAGTTGAATGAAAATTCAAAATAACTTTCGCATAAATGAAACATTTGGAGGGCAACTTTTGAAAAGGTCACAAAATTTCTGAACTTCTTTAACGTTTGTGGAGCAGTAAATTCAACCGTAGGTTGTTCATATCGTTTGTACCGATGAATTTTTGTTGTTAGGCTGATTCGGCAATGACTTTAAAATAAGGTCCTGGGCATTTTTTTTGTTCTCAGCTTATTCGGCAATCACTTAACTCACAGTCATTTTCTCGGTAGCAACAATCAAAAAAATATATTGACAGATGATAGCAAATGTAGGTTCAGTATAAAGACTTCGTTTACAATCTGCCACAACGAATTCCAATTCAATTACAAATAAGTTGGGTCAACTGTATGCGGGAAATCGGAATTACAGGAGATAATAACAATTATTGAAACTGTCTGGCACGAGCATTAGCTACCACACATCGTAATTATACGATTGTTAGTAAACTTTTATTCATGTAATTGCCAATTTATTAATATGGATCGTAATAACCCCACATAGTATTATCGTTTAATTACTTTCATTAAAATCATTATAATGATTGAAGCGGTCGAGAAAATCTTGGTCGATTAACGTTTTTTGCACATCGAGTCCACGCATTCTGAATAGAGCGTTTCAACATCTTAACAATAGACATATCCTAGTGATTGAGATCAACAATAAAGTCGATCCGATTCAAAATGAACATATTTATGTTCAATAATTGTTCATAATGTATGACAGTAGTCATCAGAAAATTATTTAAAAAAATTAAAGTGTTGTTTTTTGCAAATAACAATTTTTTTTTATTCGAGAAAAAACACACGAATATTTTTAGCAGAAGATGAAAAAAATCCCAAGATCCAGAATGACGCTGATGTTACTTTACAAATGAGAAAATCAATTCGCAAAAAACATAGCGGTGTTTTTTAATTACCAATACTTCTGTTTAGGTTCCTTTTATTCATGGTTATTTCGTAGGAATCAATAATAATCCTCTCAACATGAGGGGAAAATTGTGATTATAACAATCGAAACCATCAATAAATAATGGTTTGATGGCGAAAAACACTGTTTTTGTAGCTCTTCGTCACGAAGATGAATGAATATTATATTTCTTCGAATAATGGCCTATTTTTATATCCTGAATGGAGGGAATACAATTTTTATATTCTTGCATTTCGGTTTATTACGGTATTATGTGCGTAAAGTTGGCCCGGCAATTTTGGATTTTCGAAAAAATTCTTGTTGTGTTGAATTAAGTCAGGTTGTGCTGCAATGTGCGACTGAAGTTTTTCTTAATTCTATGAGGTTCTCGGATATTTCGAAAACCGAAAAATGGACATACCCAGCTTTTTTCGAAAAATTGGATTCCAATTACTGAAAAAAATAGTGTTACACATGTACTTAGTTTTACCGTTCGAATTTTTCCAAAAGTCTGGCTATTTTCCCAAAAAATCAGAATTGAAAAAAAAGGCCCAGCACTTTCGTTTTTTCTTCTCACAAATGAACGAAAAACTTCGGGCTTTATTTGTGGTGTAGATTCGTTCAACACATTTCGTGAAATATCTTGAAAACCGAATGAAATGAAAACAAAATTTCATCGGCACAAAGCAGTACAAACCTAGCACAACATAAATTCTCCCGAAAATCCAGTTCTCTGACCACTTTTCACCCACTGTTGCCTGGTATGCTGATTATCCTACAATCTACAAATTTTCGTTATTTTCTCCAAATGAAGAACGACTTGTGGATTTTTTTTAATCTGACTGGCAGAAGTTGCAACAATCGCGGCACAATTATATAACACCCTTTCAAGATAGCTAAATGAGAGGTGACCTAATATTTAGCTTCCGAGCAATGAAAGGAATATTGGGATTCAACCTTCTTTATTCACCCGAAACACGAACAACTTGCGAGGGCATATGTACAAGCTGAAGAGGGAAAACTTCCGAACAGCTCAGTGGCAAAGTTTCCTTGTTAATAGAATTTTTCACATCTGGAACGGTTTGCCTGCTGATGTGGTCATTCAAAAACAAACTCTACCAATTTCGTTCATCTCTTGCATAAATGGATGCTTCAGTGAATCTGAATTACTGGTTTTATTTAAATTTTAATTTCATATTATACCTATCTGTATCACTTTTATCTGTTTTTTCTGGGCCTCAAAGACGTAATCTCGGCCCTTATTATGAAAATAATAATAATAATAATAAAACAATTGTCGGAAAAAAAAGTGCTGGATTCACTTCTTTCATTTTCGTAATTTGCAAGAGAATTTGATATACACATAATCATGACCATCTCTCTAGGATAGATAAAAAACTGAAAAATCATAGGGGTTTCTTCAGTGAAAAATTTTCGTAACGCTATCCGTATTCAAGATACAGGGCGTTGAAAAAGAAAAAATTTACACAATTTTTACGATTTTGCCGAAACTACCGGCAACATTATAATGAAGTTTTACACGAATATGTTTTGGAAGCTGATACATCTGATGAATGTGTTTTGATGTGTGACTCTCATAGAGGGCGCTATTTACACGGTTCTAAACAAGTGGTTTAGGACATAACTTTTGTGATACTAGATTTATTTAGCGAAATTTTGAGCGATACTAAACATCATTCAATTTTACACCAAAAAAGTACTCTTGATGAAACTCGATAGTGTGTTTTCGGAATATTTTGACTCGAAAATTATGAAGCAATAACCGATGCTGGTATAAAGTACTTAATTATTATTATTTTAAATCATTAAGCACCATGGAGCTCCATATAAAGAAGGTGTTATAATCGGTTAAGTAACCATTTTCCGAATAGATCGTTTGGTAGGAGTTAAGGAGCTCCGATTCATTGGCCTCCTCGATCATGCGATTTCAATCCCTTGGATTACACAGTTTGGTCGTACCTTGAGGAAAAAATGTATGCAACATGGGTTAATTCACCTCTTGAATTGAAGGACAGAATTCACCTTCACTTAAATGACATCGTAGCTGACTCCCAAACGTTAAGAAGATTAATGGATTTTGATAGATTTGTGTATTTGTTGAAATGGAGGAGTGCACCTACTCTAATTGAGTTTTTTTAGGTTTCAGACTTTTAACAAAATTCTCTTGTGATTTTTTTTGTTTAATTAATACATTCATCATTTCTTTATACCAGCATCGATTATAACTTGATAATTTTCGAATCAAAATATTCCGAAAAACAGTGCACAGTATCGAGTTGAATCAAAAGTCTGTTGTAAAATTGAATGATGTTTAAGATCGCTCAAAATTTAGCTCAATGAATCTAATATAAAAAAAGTTATACTGAAAACAACTTTGTACGAACCGTGTAACTAGCGCCCTCTATGAGAGTCAGACATAAAAACGCACTCATTGGATGTATCGGCTCCCAAAACAAACATATTCGTGTAAAATTTCATAACATTGTTACTAGTTGTTTCCGCAAAATCTTAAAAAATGTGTATATTTCATTTTTTTCAACGCCCTGAATCTTGAATACGGATGGCGTTACGAAAATTTTTACTTAACAAACTCCTAATATTTTTGAGTTTTCTATCTATCCTGAAGAGGTGGTCACCTTTTTTTGTAACATTATTAGAAATTCAGACTGACTTTCGGAAAAATTCGAACGCCTCAATTAATAACATGTGTACCTCAATTTTTTTTTTTATTTTCAGAAAGTGCTCGACTGGCATATTTTTCGGTTTTTGATATTGCTTGAAAAAAATTAAATTAATATAGGCATAAGGCTGCACAAATCTAGCACAATTCAGCATAACAGAAATATCTTTCAAAATCAAGAAGTGCTTCAGATATGATAAATCAAAGAATTATAATAATTGAAGAATACAAATAGAAATAAACTCTAACAATTGAAACTGCGATCAATGAAGTTACTATTATGAACTACAGTAGAATCCGCTTATAATGACATCGAGGGGAAATGAAAAATACATCATAATAACCGGAAGTCACATAAAGCAGAATTTCAGCAAAATTGATATTTTTCTTGGATTCAGTTTGAGAAAAGAACGATAAATTCAGATTTTGCTTTATTGAAAAAAAATTATTTCTCTTACAAAAAAACTAAAAATAAAGAACTTTTTCATTTTTTTAGAAAAATAATCTGAAATTTTAGTTTGCGTTTGTTTTTTTCGACTTGAAATAATAGCTTCTTACACCATTGTACAACTCAGAAATGGCTTCAATGGATGTCATTTTGTCCACAAAACACCAATAATCTCATCAAGGATCTGGATTATACTAAAAAGCATGTCGACACGCGTATGTCTCGTATCGTATCAAATCTCATCGCATTAAAAAGGGTAGGGTGGCTTGAGAAAACCATCGAGCGGTCACTATAACCGGAAAAATATTCGAAAAATCATGTTGTTGTATCTGAAATCATGTCATTGTAAGCGACATGTCATTATAAGCGAAGTCATTAAATTCGGAGTTTTGAATGAAACCAAACTTAACACTGTATTTGCGTCATTATAAGCGATTGGTCAGTATAGCCGATTTCATAATAATAAACGGATTCTACTGTAATTCTATCGCATGAAAATTCTGAATCTTTCTTTATTTCTTCCTTGAAACTTGTATTTTATTTATTTATTTATTCTTCGGGATATAAACTGGGCTAACCCAAAAACAGTATCCACATTAAGAGTGTACAACCAATAAATTGATGTATACATTATGTTAGATATACAGAAAGTGAAAAAGAAATGCAAAACACCAAAACAACTAGTATATGGTCTAATTATCCAACCAAAACACCTCGGAATCTCATATGCGTATCTGAGAACACATCTATTCCTGCAACTTGGGATAAGCTATTATATGTCCTCATCGATCTATTTAGTGGAGAATTCAAGTAGTAATAAGTACTATAGCCTGTTCCACGAAAAAGGTTTGCGTGTGTCTTATGTTGTAACTTGGGACGATCAGTCCCATTTGACGAGTAATATCCATACAGTCGATTATGTTGTTGACTATTTTGAAGACAAATGTAACATCGGTTATCTGCCTGCGCTGCTCAAGAGTTAGAAGATTCAATCGTTGGTGCAACTCGGATGCATCCACTACAGAGGGAAAGAAACGCGCTTGACAATGTCTGATAGATCTCTTTTGATCACTCTCCAGTTTATCGATATATACTCTATAGCGAGGGTTCCATATAACCGAACCAAAACTTAAGGCACTGTTGACATAGGCCAAGTATAGTGTACGCAACACATTTGGGTTCCTGAATTCGTATGCAGTTCTGAGCACAAAACCGAGCACACGATTAGCTTTTTTTGTGATGTGGTAGATATGCTGATTGTTTAAACGCGACCCTTCGGTATTTCAATGGACTGTGATTTTTTAATATGAAATTATTTATAATGTCAAATAGAGATCAAAAAAGATATCACCAAAACAATATAATAATGGCTCACCTTCCTCTTGTATATCGAACATACACTCTCTTCTGACAAATCAATAATTCCAAAATCTTCCAAATCTACGACTTCACGAACTAATTTTCGTACGACGAATGTTCCTGCTTCCACATTTTCTTCAACAGGTGGACGGGTCGGCCAACGTTGCCACGTATACTTGAATTGGTGAAAATCAAAAGAAAAACAAAAAAAAACAAAACAATTTCCGAACATTGATCTATCCGATGTTCAAATTATCGCAAATCCCTAACACTGATCAAAAAGCAATTTCGAGTCCAAGATAATCCCAAGATCGCGCACCGAATGTACGCGAGAAATGATGTGATTGGCTGCAAGGGGCTTTCTACTAAAGGTGATAAAGCAGCACTTGGAAAAGTTCAATAATAAATGGTTTTCTCTGCAATAGAAAGCAAAACGATTCAAGTCTTCCTGGATCAGTGATCAATCAGAGGAATGGGAAATCGATCGAAATATTTTCAGATCGTCGGCATACAAGAGGATGTTACAGAATCGGAAACACTTGATAATGTCATAAATGTAAATTATGAATAGTAATGGACCAAGATGTGAGCCCTGAGGGACTCCTGAGGTTACATGTATGTTCCTAGACCTGAACTGACCCAGTACAGGAGAAAACTAAAATGTTACTCTTCTCACCCTCAACTTCAGCCCCTACAACTGATGCATTGTTCTTAGGTATATATTTCGACACACATCTAACATGGAAAGAACACATTCTACATCTAAAACAAAAATTACAACCTGCAATATATGCCATAAGAAGAGTAAGGCAAGTTATTAATCAGTCAACAGCTCTCCAGACATACTACGCTCTGTTTCACTCCCGCATGATCTATGGGTTAGAAATATGGGGCAATTCAAGACATATTCAAGAAATACTAATAACTCAAAAGGAAGCTGTTAGAGCAATAGAGGGCCTAAATCAAAGGACACATTGCAAACCAATCTTTGTGAAGTACAAGATTCTCACAGTCATAGCTGAATTAATAATAAAGTTGATAATGGATGTTGTGGTAAGAGTAGAAGAGTTTGACAGGAGGTGTGACTACCATCCATATAATACCAGAAGAAGGGAAGATCTGAGGATAATGGGAACTAGATTACAAGTTACTGATCGTAAATATGAAGGCCTTCGTCTATACAACAAACTTTCATTAACATGGAGAAAACTTAAAGCAAACCTCTTGAAGAAGGAATTGAAAAATCATCTTATAGAGAACCCTCCGTATAATCTGATGGAATTCAGAATTTAATGATTTGTTGTTAATATGTATGTTGTATTTACTTGACGTTGTTACTATGTAACTTAATAAAATTCTATTCTACAACCTGCTGAGATCTATTTGTGAGGTAAGACTCGAACCACCTGAGAAGACTCCCATGCACACCGACACCAGCAAGCTTAGAGATCATGATGGAATGATTAATTTTATCAAAGTATTAGTGTATTATGTATGTAGTGTATTAGTATTAGTATATTTCTATTTCTATTCAATCTCGCGAATTAAATATAACTTTTTTCATTTCATCATTAATTTCACCATTCTGGTTGCTGATATTCACATGTATTTTTCATTGCAAATTAACTTAAGGTACGTTCGATTTGGACGCTCCTTTCACTCCTTTAACTCTTTTCGCGCCGTGTGCGTTTGCGATTGGATTCTGGAGTAAAAAGGGCGTCGAACACTGCGTTCGTTTTTGATAGCGTGGGGGTTTGATAGCGTGAATGGAGTTCGCTCCTAAAGCCCCACCTCGTGAAGCCCGCGTACCCGAGGTGAGCATGCGTATTAGACAATTTCAAAATAACAGCTGATCAGTTTGTTTATTTATTTTCAATTCGATTTCGTTTTTTGTCTTTTATTGAAAATATATTCTTCTTTACTTATATTATGTCGACGTTAATAAACTTCTTTTTCTAGAGAAACTTTAGGGGTACCGGGATTGGCTTTTATATCATTATCAATATAATGAATTTTTCTTATGAAAACTTCAAAAGTTGAAGGCGACATTCTAAAATGTTGTTTGAACTGCCTATTAGGCATTCCTGGTACTACTTCTTCTGCAAAGTCGTAAATTTTCTAGCTAATTTCATTTTCATCATCAGAAGAATCTTCAAAAAACAGATCTCGGCAAAAGTTCATTATTGGAACGACTTGGGAGAAGGCAGTATTTCTTTTGGAGTAAAAGAATGTAGAAATAATTCTATGTATGAATAATTCTGAATATTTTCTAAAGACACTTATCTCATAATACAAGAGTTCGTTTGAAATCTAAAAATCAAAACATGAGATTAGAGGTTAGTTTCAAACGCTCTTCCAGCTCCGGAGCGTTGGACATCGGATAATCTAACACCGCAACCTCTGAAGTCACGTGACTAAAACGCCACTCTCACTCCACTCCAACTCCATAAGTACAAATCGAACGTAGCTTTAATATTCATCAATTATTCTTCATCTCTTATCGAATTATTTTCATTCATGTCCCCTTTTTATTCTACTCATTCAATCTCCCATTTTACTCCTCTTCAATTTTCTCTCCAACTTCATCAGATATCCTTTCATTACGTTTTTAATGAAATGAAATCAGCAATAACCTTTCCTGGGAAAATCACGTGAGGTCCATTGCCAAAAGTGCATCCCAAAAACTTGGTTTTTTGTTTCGTGCCAAGAGCTATTTCACCTCCAGTCAGCTGCTTATGATCTATAAGGCACAGATCCGACCTGTCCTGGAATACTGTTCCCATATTTGGAGTGCGGCACCTAAACATATCCTGAAGCTGTTGGACTCTGTCCAAAAAAGGGCAATTCGTCTCGTCGGTGATGCTTCCCTTACAAACTCGCTCACTTCTCTGGAACACCGTAGAAGAGTCGGCGATTTGTCTCTATTTTATAGATATTTTCATGGGCGATGCTCTTCTGAAATATCGTCAACAATCGTTCCTCCTTTGGCAGTCTCTTCGAGATTAACCCGTCAAGCCCAGTCTTCGCACCCCTTCGTGGTCACTTTGGAGACCTGCAGAACATCACTTTTCAAAGACTCGTTCATCCAACGAACAGCGAGGCTTTGGAACTCATTGCCTAGGGAGGTGCTCCCCGAGGCATACAACCTCCAGAAATTTAAGAAGAACACCAACTCCTACCTTCTTTCCCTTGGTTCCCACGATGTTCTCTGAACATTACAGGATATCCCTTTTCGTGGGAACCAGAACATAAAAAAAAATGGATAATTTTGAACCATAACAATAAGTACTTACTGATATTGACTTCGGGCTCAATCGGCAACAACCGCTTATATTTTGAAGGCAAACTTCCGTTTTGAATAAACATTCATCCAACTCTAATTTTATTCGTATGGCTTTCGTCTACGTATTGTGCCTAATAGAGTAAGATCCCAGGGCCGCCAGACGTTACTTATTTTTGAAGTAACGAATTTTACAGTATAGATAGTCCCATATGTGTTTAATAGAGTGTGCGTACTCGCTAGCTTGGGTAGGCGGCCCGTTCACGGGTAGAAGGTGGGAAAGGTGGACAAAAACATACCGAACTTTTCTTAAATTCGAAGAACTGATTTTTATATATGTCACGCAGAATATTATGAAAAATGAATATTTCATATTGCCAGACACTTTCCGTGGGCCGTTTTTCCTCCAAGACGCTTCGAATTTCAAAAAAAAAGAACTTTTCTCACATTCGAAGTCTTCAATTTTTAATATAGTCCTTGGGGGATTATTTTAATACCTTTTGCGGAAAGCCAGACCAATCCCAAGGGCCAAACATCATGCCAGACACAATCAGAATTTCAATCAGGTCCCCAAAAACTATTAAGTTTTTTTTCCTACAAAGTGTATGTTTTCAACATCAAATTATAGAAATGACAATTTATTATTATAATTATTACAGGTATCCCAAAATATAATCTTTTTCATTAGTAGCTTAATCTTAATCTTCATATGAGATCATCGGGGGGGGAGGACTTTCATCCTCGAACCAATCCTGGATTTCAATATTCAAATCGTCATCATCGTTATGGTTGATATTCGAATCTTCTGAAAATACAAAAAAAAATAATTAAGATATGAATTGGTGTACATTTTAGAAATAAATTGGATGTGAATTCAACATACCTGATTCATTTTCGAGTAATTCACAGACAAGACTTGTAACTGATCACCATCGAACCAGTAAAATTGATATTGGTTCTCATTCAACGTCCACCCATTATTCTCTGGACTGAAACCAGGAAAATTTTGTGTATGTGCATTATTCCATATACTTGCGATGTAGTTTGCACGATAGAATTGCTGGAGTAGTTCACTTTTGCATGGTGGCAAATTACACGAATCAAAATTTCTCACACTTCTTCTGTTAAATTCTTCGCTTACGTCAGATACACTGTAAGTATTGATGAAAAGTTGAAGCCTTGCAGCATCCACATCGAGTATTCCGGAGACATTGTAAATATCGCAAATAAATTTTTGCATTACATTGAATACTTTGAGTTTTTTGTCATCATCAGTAAATAATTGTACTTCACCGAATTGTAAAAAGGCTCGTTGGTATTCTTCACTTTTCTTCAATATATTGAAAGGTCTTTGTTTTCCTCTTTTAAAGAAAGCAGGGTTATAGTCACACCCCGTGAAAGCATGGAATCCTGGCAAGCTTCGACATAGAGATGATCCCAGGTGCTCATAGCTTTTGGTTATGTCGATATATCTTTTCAGGTCTACGACATTCCTCTCCATGTGTGCTATAAGCGTTCATATCAAATTCCATTAAATCAATATCAACAAATCTAGTGAGAAAAATTAATAGTTTTTGGGGACCTTATTGAAATTCTGATTGTGTCTGGCATGATGTTTGGCCCTTGGGATTGGTCTGGCTTTCCGCAAAATGTATTAAAATAATCCCCCAAGGACTATATTAAAAAATTGAAGACTTCGAATATAAGAAAAGTTCTTTTTTTTTAAATTTGAAGCGTCTGGGAGGAAAAACGACCCACGGAAAGTGTCTGGCAATATGAAATATTCATTTTTCATAATATTCTGCGTGACATATATAAAAATCAGTTCTTCGAATTTAAGAAAAGTTCAATTTTTTTTTTTTTGAAATTTAAAGCGTCTGGGAGGAAAAACGGCCCACGGAAAGTGTCTGGCAATATGAAATATTTATTTTTCATGATATTCTGCATGACATATGAAAAAATCAGTTCTTCGAATTTAAGAAAAGTTCGGTATGTTTTTGTCCACCTTTCCCACCTACCCAAGCTAGCGAGTACGCACACTCTATTAAACACATATGGGGACTATCTATACTGTAAAATTCGTTACTTCAAAAATAAGTAACGTCTGGCGGCCTGGGATCTTACTCTATTAGGCACAATACGTAGACGAAAGCCATACGAATAAAATTAGAGTTGGATGAATGTTTATTCAAAACGGAAGTTTGCCTTCAAAATATAAGCGGTTGTTGTCGATTGAGCCCGAAGTCAATATCAGTAAGTACATATTGTTATGGTTCAAAATTATCCATTTTTTTTTATGTTCTGGTTCCCACGAAAAGGGATATCCTGTAATGTTCAGAGAACATCGTGGGAACCAAGGGAAGAAGGTAGGAGTTGGTGTTCTTCTTAAATTTCTGGAGGTTGTATGCCTCGGGGAACACCTCCCTAGGCAATGAGTTCCAAAGCCTCGCTGTTCGTTGGATGAACGAGTCTTTGAAAAGTGATGTTCTGCAGGTCTCCAAAGTGACCACGAAGGGTGTGTGAAGACTGGGCTTGACGGGTTAATCTCGAAGAGACTGCCAAAGGAGGAACGATTGTTGACGATATTTCAGAAGAGCATCGC